>KE505579.1:163900-179616 GCA_000441515.1 Elaeis oleifera | reverse complement strand
GGTAATGACGTTTTCAAAAACACCATTTGAAATGGCGTTTTCAAAAACGCCATTTGATTTGATTTTATTTTATTTTTTTTTTCTTCTATGTGGAAATTTGGGTGGAATAGGATGGTGACATGGCAATCAAAAAACGCTATTTTGAATGGCGTTTTACCCTGTTTGCATCATTTTGATAAATAAGTTAAAATTATATTATTTTATAAATAATTTTTTTTATATTAATTAAGTAAAGTACTCTAGCTTATTGCCTTCAGAACACAATATTTAATGGAGTAACACCTAGGCGCATGGCCTTTGAGTTGATTAACCTAAAACTTGATTAAAATATATAGGATGGGTTAGCTCTTGCACGTGCATATATATATATATGCACACACACACATGACACTTGGAGCGGTATAAAAGGCTAGTGCGGGGATAACAAAACAGGGTAAGAGAGAGAAGGCAATGGTTGAGCGCGGGAGCGAAAGAGACCCAGGTCGAAAGTTTAGAAGGCCAACAACAACAAGAACAGCCTGAAATGAATAGCTGGCTGACCGACCTCAGCTACAATTGCTCGGACGTGAAATAGCATTCCTTCTTATCTCATCGTTTTGACTCCGTTTGTACTGAATGAGATCATATTAACAAATACTTGACATGCCCGTTCCCCCACATCCACTGCTTTCTATATTCTCTCCTCCATTCTCTCTTCTTCCTCCTCCTCCATAGAAGATCGTAAACAAAATTATTGTAACAATCCGGTTATCATCGGCCTATATGAGAATTTTATTCTCCAAAAGCGGCAGCACCACCAGAGCTTTTCTTTCCCCATTCCTCCAGGGGCTCGAGCGGCCGGCGGCGGCGTCGAAGTTCTCGTCAGGGCATCCGAGCGTGACGATGGCGGTGGAAAGCAAGAGCCACCGCCACCACCTCCACCTCTTCTACCATCCCCAGAGAGCTTGTAGCCGCCGGCGGAAGGAGAGCGTGGTAGTGATCATGGGCGCTACCGGGACCGGCAAATCGAAGCTTTCCATCGATTTGGCGACCAGATTCCCATCGGAGGTGGTGAACGCCGACAAGATCCAGGTCTACCGCGGCCTCGATATCACCACCAACAAGATCCCTCTGCCCGAGCGCTTGGGCGTGCCGCACCATCTGCTAGGAGAGCTCGACCCGGCGGCCGGGGAGCTTCCGGCGGCGAAGTTCAGGTGCATGGCGTCGTCCGCCATCGAGAGGATCGCCGCCCACCGGCGGCTTCCGGTGGTGGCGGGCGGTCGAACTCGTTCATCCACGCGCTTCTGGCCGCGCGGCACGACCCCCGGGTGGACCCGTTCGCGTTGGGGATCGCCGGCGGGAAGGCTGGAGCGGTTGCGGTACCCATGCTGCTTTCTCTGGGTGGACGTGGAGGCGGCGGTGCTGGCGGAGCACCTGGACCGGCGGGTGGAGGAGATGGTGGCGGGTGGGATGGTGGGGGAGCTGGAAGCGTACTTCGCGGCGGAGGGGCGGAGCCAGGCGGCACCCGGGCTTGGAGAAGGCGATCGGGTGATGGAGTTCCGGGAGCTTTCCAGAAGGAAGGGACGGCGGAGTACGCGGCGGCGGTGGCGGCGATCAAGGCGAACACACGGCGGCTGGCGGAGGAGCAGTTGCGGAAGATAGGGAGGCTCGGGGAGGGGGTGCGGGTGGCGCTCCAGCGGTGGACGCGACGGCGGCGGTGGAGGCCCGGCTGGGAGGGCGGGCCGGCGTCGGAGGCGGCGGCGTGGGAGCGGGACGTGGTGAGGCCCAGCGTCGCCGCGGTGGAGAGGTTCCTGGAGTCGGTGGTCAGCTGAGTTCGTGGGTTCTCCCTGGCTCTTCCCTCTACTCTCAGCCCAGGCCGGCGTTTTTCTGAAAAGAATGAAAAAGGTAACTGAAGGGCCAAAAAGGAACCTAGGAACGGGGAAACGTCTAAAGGGAAGGCTGCGATCTTGCTTTTAAAATTAGTTTCAGAATTTTGTCCGGGGAGGTGAGGTAGGATTTAGCAGGGAGTCGGGGCACAGGAGGCGACCAATTTTGGCGCGTTCGGACGCCCTGACACGAGCGTGGATGCCGAGTGAGTCGTGGAGGTGGGGAACGGAAGGGACAGAGCTGTAGAGCGTCTGAGAAGCAAAAATTAAAAATATACAATACTAGTAAACAAATGCTGTCATCTCGGTCACTGCATCTTCTTCCCTTTCCGTCCTCCATCTCTCTATTTTCCTACTTGGGAAGGGAAACACGACCACATTTTAGTTGTGGATTTGAGAGATGGGGAGGAGATTTGCCGAGTGGATTGTCGGGAGGCGTGTGATGTGGGTGGAGGCGAACACCTACATCCCCAGCACAAGTATGAATTCTTCTGTGCAATCGGTTTTTTAAAATAAAAATAGAGCTCTTTTTTGGAGTATCTTTTCGCCTAGAGAAAGTTGTCAACGATTATTCCTGTCCTCAGGCATCTTTTCCGTGCTCTATAGCGTATACTAGCTGAATGTAAGAACCCCAGTTCTTTCCTTTATTTCACTCATTATTCCTCTAATATCTATAAGTTTAGATACATATTTTGACCTACAAGTTTACATCAGCTTATACACCAACCTACATCAACAGGCCTATATCGGCCCATATACCGACCTGCATCAACGAGCCTATGTCGGCTTATATGTCGACCCACGTCAGATGACTTAAGAGACCTGGCGAAGAATTATAGCTGTGCTTAAGATCTGAGCTATTGAAGCTAGTTGGAAACAGAACACTTACAAAGAAATCGAGCAATGAACAAGCAAAATAAGATAAAGACTGAATTTCGTTCATTATTTCAAGAAGGTTTACATAAGAATAAAAGATGAAGGAAAGTACAAAACTATATCTCATTATACATCCAAGTTGGAAAGATGTCTATCATCCTCTTTCTCTTCCTCCCATTCTTCCCCCGCCTGAGAAGATCCTACTTCAACGACAGCGACACCTCCAGGGATGATAATTGAGCTGAGCTCAATTTGAGAATGTAGATTGCCAACCATCTCCTAGCCGAAGTTAAAATATTTGTTGAAGGAGTCTGAAGCAGTCTCCAATACCTTAGCACAGAACTCGTCGGAGCTTTTAAAGTCCACGACGGTTTGCCATGCCTCTCCTTAGCCCAACAATCAGCTTCTCGATTTGGGCAGTTCTGTTCTTTGCCTCAATAACTCTATCCTCGACCTGAGAAGCTCCATCTTCAACCTCCGCCATCTTGCCGCTGAGATGGGCTATTTTCTTCTTGTCTTCCTTTTGAGCTAAGCAATCACGTTGTCGGCTTCCCTTTTCAACCCCTCGAGCCTCTGCAGTCTGCCCATTGTACAAGTCAGGGCCTCAACAACATCAGCGCCCCCCCCGCCCGCCCCGCCCCATCAGGTTAGGGCTGAAATTGGGCTCGAGCTAACTCAATTTCAGATCGAACTTTAGATTAGATCTGAAACAATTCAGACCGATCTTAGATCTAATTATAAGCCAGACTCAAACCTAATTATAGATCAAGCTCGGGTATATTTTTGATCTAGTCTGGACCTGAGCCCGAAGTCTAACCCGGTCAGAAATCTAATTGTGCCTAATCCCACGGTGAATAACATGCCATGTTAACCCCTAGATCCTACGGTAAATAACACGCGATGTTACCCCCTGTATTTCATAAGTTCCCAATTGCACACTATCCACCATGCATATGCTTTGAGATTTGCTCTGACCGACCCCAAGATGAGGATCAAGTATTTGGAGATAGCACAAAGCTAGGATATCCGTTACTTCAACACCAAGATCCACACATCCGATGTCATCTACACCATCAACGTCAATAGGGGAGAAGCTGCGGGCGCGGTGAGCCAGGAGGGAGGGGGTGTGTAGCGCAAAGAAGCTGCAGGCACCATCAGTAGAGAAGCCACAAGTAGTGGGAGGCAGAGGAGGCACAGACACCGAGAGGGCTGGGGGAGCGGGATCAAGGGCAAAGGAGCCACAAGCATCAGGAGACCGAGGACGAAGGAGCCATAAGTATCGAGGAGGAGGGGACTGCGGACAGAGAAGCGTGAGTAGAGGGAGGCAGAGGAGCCACAAGCGGGCGAAGGAGCCATAGGTGGTGTTAGGGGGTGGGGTGGGTGCGGAGAAGCCGCGAGCAAAAGGAGACGAAGGAGCCATGAGAGGATTTGTTGAGATTAGGACTTAGTTTTTTCTTTTTTAAAAAAAGATTTAAGAGAGGGAAGAGAGAGCTAAAAATCTGATTGGGCTAGCCCAATCAGGTTCAGGCTTGGGCTCAGATTGGGTTCGGACTGGATTCGGGTCCGAGCTCAGATAAGGCTCAAGCTTGAGTTTTTAAAATTTTTGGGCTTAAGCCCAGCCTGAAACCCAAAAAAAATTTCGGACTGGGTTTGGACAGAGGTGTGGCCTAGCTCATTTCCAGCCCTATCTCAACTAAACGAGTTGGGCCTCGATGTCCTTCCTCATTTTCTTAGTTGTTGCCTACTTTGTTTCTACTGAGATCCTCATCCGTTCAACCCTTTACGATATGGTAGCCACTTCTTATTTTCTTTAGCCAAAAGATTGGCCTATTGTTTGACACTTTGCTCCTCTTTCGAAGAGGTCATGAGTTGGAGGTGCACTTTGCCCAACCGATGGAATTATATGTAGGACATGGTTTGGCCTAGTTGATTGTGATCCCGCACGATTTGTCATGATTCTTGATTCAAGGATGATTGGGCGATGTTAAGTGCTACTTGATTGTGTAACCCATTGCCTTATGCTCTTTGGTCAAATAAAATGAGGAAAAAAAGAAATGAAAGAAAGTAATTAATTTTATGTGTGTAAATGCATTGTGCAATTCATCATCCAATAGTTATGAACAAACTACACCAAACCTAAATTACAATGTTTCGATTCAAATAACTCTACCAATCTACAAGATAGCAAGGAATTTGAACACATGGCACTAAATGGGACTGTCTAATATATTAAAAGAAATAACATAGTAGGCATGTTTGGTCAAAGGGAGTCTGATTCTGAAATGAAAATAAGTGAGTTATTCCAGCTATTTGGTTGGAGCAAATTTCATCCCAATTCCGTAAAGAAATAGAAACGTCCTATTCACTAAAATTCAATTCAAACTTTTATCTAATATTTAAATTTATTTCGATTTAAATCATGGATCAGATCCGTCAGAGAATACAATCGTTCTGATTTTCATTCCAACTCGTTTGGCTTACAATCCATTCCGATTAAGATAGCGAGCGAAGCGCACCCTAAAA
Organism: Elaeis oleifera; assembly: GCA_000441515.1. Classification (NCBI taxonomy): domain Eukaryota; kingdom Viridiplantae; phylum Streptophyta; class Magnoliopsida; order Arecales; family Arecaceae; genus Elaeis; species Elaeis oleifera. The sequence continues at coordinate 174,352 of KE505579.1, read as the reverse complement.
CAAATGCAAGCCCCGAAAGAAGAATGGGACAGAAGGAGATCACCATCTTGGGGAGACGGGGCTTCCTCTCGGCCCCCGAAACCGCTTCGCCGACGCCTTCAACTGAAGAAGCAAGAGAGGGCTTCTCCTCAGAACGAATCGTGAGTGGGAAAGGCTAGACCATGTGGGTCTTCATCTTGCAGCCTTTGGCAGCGAAAACGGTGAGATTGGAAGACTTGTGAGAAGGGAGAAGGAGAGAGAAGAAGGCCAGGGAATGAAGAAGATAACCTCAGCAAGCAGACAGAAGACGCCATTTTTCTCTTCTTTCTCGAAGGTGCTGTCACTGCACTGCAAGTGCATGTCGTTGTTCGGGCTCCAGCAACAATGTTGCCGCCGGTTTGGAAATTACTGTCATCTGGTGCGAAGGAGTACACATTGAACATGGCTAAGGTGCTCTTGTTTTGGCTACTTTTGTTGGCTCTTTCGGCCATAGATTCAATTAATATTTGAAGATTACGTTCTAGGTTGTACTCCGTATCACATGTTCAGTTGCTTAAAATTATCAAAGCCAGGAAAATTTACTGGTGGATTTTTAAGAACAATTCAGGCAAATCCATTGATCTGAACTCACAGTTTGTTATAAAACTGCCTCCAAATTTACTCCTATGCTTTGGGGAACTACCAGCTCAAGGTTTATACTCATGAGTTTATTACAACGCAGAGCAATCAGTTTAAAATGCCCGGAAGAATGGGCTTTCTAATCTGAGGCAAGTTTTAAACTTGTGCAGTTCTTTAGGTTTTCTGGTTAGACAGATGAGTTCCAATGAGAATTAACCGCCATTGTAGCCAAGGCCTTGTAAGTTCCCATATGCCAGTATCATATAAAATTTCTGATTTATTGTTAGATCCAAGCATTAGGAATGCAAAGGATTGCAAAGGAAAAAATGCATTCTTAATGGATTCGCTAGTTTAAGATCATTGTTTGGAGAGAGTAACTTGGACAGAGGTTAATGAATTTGTCCATCAAAACTTGAACGTTTTTAGCTGGTTAAGTTTACTTGGCACTATCCACTTTTTGATAGCCCATCTGTTAAAGCCCTTAAGAGAGAACCATTAAGGAGTACCATGTAGCATTATACTGCACCCAGTTCTTGATCACGTATTAGCTGTCTTAAATTTGTAATCCGTTTGTGGTTAACATTTGTTCACCAAGATAATCTCACTTCAATTCAGCTTGCTAGCCAATAAATAGTTTGCACTTGTTAAGATTGCTGTATATTTTAATCAGGAAATAACACCCTCGGACTAAAATTTGCTAGCTTTGAAACTGCAATCTGCTGGTTAAAACTCAGTTGCTCAATGGACTTTTCCTTTCGATTAACAAACTTCTCTAGAACATTTTCTGAAGAAACTAATGAAGGATGGCTCTTAACAATCATGGTTGATGGGCAGCATTAATCTTCACTCAGGGCTTTGGTGTCGTATACGTAACAGTTACTACCAGTAAATGCAGTAAAGATTTATAATCAAAATACTAAATACATGGTGAGTGACTCCGTGAAGAGAATGAGGATAAACAGATAAAACTGAATGTTACTCAAATAGGTCATAAGATAGCATTAATCTTTACTAAGGGCTTTCATGCCTTATTAGAGATCACAATTGAATTGCCGTGCAAAGCACAATGGGTATGTTAAGGGCGGGATGCTGTTCACAAGTCCTTGAAGTTCCCTTGAAACTTCTATCAAAGAAGTTCCAAACCAACGAAACCACAAAAGCACCAGTCATAAATTCATTCCTATTCCATGATCTCACGAAGCTTAACCAAGAAAAAGAGAGAAGGGCCATTCTATGCCTGAAAACGAACACAAAGTCTACTAGAATAAAATGGAAAACGACAGATTGCAAAACCTGGTTAACAAGTATAGCTGAAAATGCCCCCAGCAACGTTCAATCAATGGAAACTCTGCACTGCATGCAGGTTTTATCTGCCTGCGCAGCAGAATTTTCCAGGAAAATGTAGAACTGCCACGGTCACAAGCTTTTCATAGCTTCATAAATTTCCAAGAAGGAACTAGATACAGTTTCTTTAGAATGCCTTAGGATGACACAACATTTTTCCGAAAATTATAATGACTGATTCCTTGTCCATCTTGGAAGCCTCAAATACAAATGTTTTAGTACATCCGGGTAGTCTTACCTCAGAAACAACAAAATAAGGACATTAGGTGATAAAAGCTGCAGCAAAGAAATTCCATCGTTGGGATAACACGGTTCGAGATGAAATGGGAAAGAGAAGCTCTGGAGGAAATTTGCTGATCCTGTTGAAGCAGTCCCCACGCCATGATGACACACAGGATACAATTTTACTTCTAAGCCATCAATTTTCAGTATCTAACCATGGTCTCTCTTGATCTTGTTAAGATTCCTATGCTTTCCCACTCCAGACCACAAATCACATCCTGTAAAATAATTCATCATACAAATATCATGCAATATATTAAGTATATAAATAAGTTTTCCCCAAAAAAATACAGTTGATTTTGAGATATCACAAATAATTTCTCCATTTTTTCTGACTTACAGATGGATTCTGAGGATCTATGTCAAAGGCATTGATAGCACAGTTCTCTGCTAGCAGTTCGATGGGTTCCTCACCTGTGGAATGAGAAATAGCTCAGCTAAATTACCACATTACCAGGAATAATGATTTTGATAGATAATAAAAACACAACAACAGAGAGAAAATGAAGCAACAAGATAACAGAGCTTCAAGGTAATGATGGCCACAACAGACCAAAGAATCTTGCAAATGCAAAGCACAGAAAATAGAGATTAGACAAACAGGTGATGAAGGAATATCAAACATACTCCCAAATCTCCTGAAAAAATGGGCAAAAGTAGGTGTTTAAATCTCTTATGATCTGCTAGGGCTAAGCACAGATCGGGTTGAGAGAAAATTTGATCCGATCGAATCCAATTAGATTGAAGAAAATCCAACCCGCTGCTGACCATTTATCATATATAAACTGTTTGAAACCGAAGTTAACGGTTTGTAGCGGTTTCGGATGGGTTGTATTGGTTTGGACTTCAATATTGATCCAATGTTGATTTTAAACATCATAAACTAATACACCATTCAATTCATATAGAAACTAAGATATAATAATTTCATAACATCCATAAGTTAGTATATAACATGTCATAATTGCCAATTTCCAATTCTCCAAATAGCTTAAGTATTGAAAATACTATATCGGCCGGTCGGTTTGGTTTCATACAGGTTAAAAATACAGAAACTGAATCCGACCGTAATTAACCGAATTTTTTATGAATCACAATCCGATTCAAGTTCGATTTCACACAGGTTCGGTTTCATACAGGTCAGATTAGGTGGGTTTCTTCAGGTTTCGATTATTTGCTCAGCCCTATGATCTGCATCACACCTTTTCTCCCTTCTTGAAGCTGGTATGATGCAAGAATATGAAGAATAAGTCTGGAGACACCAAGCAGTCTAGAGGAAGTAATCACTTACATGCCAAATGTCGATGTCAGAACGACAAGTTTTAATAAGAGAAGATTAGGACATCACCAGGTAAGTTTGTCTAAGCACTTCATTATCTCATTTCAGCTTCTTAAGGATTAAGATGGCAACACTGTGGAGCACCAACAAGAACTAAACAACTTAGATTACTCATTACAAATGTGCCCTCTAAGATAAGAGCACCAAACCACCTCACCACCCCATAAAATTGCTCAATATCAGTAAAACTTTCATGAAAACAGTCTTATCATAAATCCATCCTAAACTGCTCTAAAATCATACATCTGAAAGCACCTATTTTGGAGAGGTTGAAGAGCCTCTCTAACCACCAGAGACAATCCAGGCCTCCTTCCCAAATACATCCTAAATTACATATTACAATGCGTAATAACTTCAAAAGACTTAAAGAATGCCTGTATCAAGAAAACTTACTAATAAATTTCAATTTAATTGGTGATGATCTACTAGAGAGAGAGTGTGTGGTGGCACAGAAAAGTGAGTTTTGCAACAGACTTGCCCAAAGGACTTCCACATCTATTGATTGCGTCAGGTAGGAACTGAATTATATGCATGTAAGGAATATACAGTTCCACTACAGAACCACTAGTGATTATTAACCACTGTAATTTCCAAATTGATTTGTTGATCGACAAACATATTATGACATGTACAGAAATGTCATGAATAGCTATGATTAAATTAACTTAACAACCGGAAATAGTTACCCAGCAGGGACATGACTCAGGGAGTGTCTCCTAGTCTCACTGTGTAATTTATGAGAAATGCATTAAGTAGCTCATAGCTTATCATAGTAAACCATCCTCTATGTAAACAAGTGACTTGAAGTGCCATACAGTATACAAAATAATGAAATATCAAGTTGAAATACACATTGGACAGAGAAATAAACTCAGATCCTTTCAGCAAGTCAAGCACATTCTATGACAATTTTGTTTAATAATAAAATGCAATCACCAGCAATTCCCAAAATAACCAGCTATTCTCGGAATTCAATAATGTTTCTGTTTCATGATTATCAAAAATGGTAGTGTGCATCATCAGATATTTAGATGTAGCAAACCTTGTTCAAGGACTGCGAGGATCCCATCTTCCGAACACATCATAATAGGTAATATTCTTGTGGAAGGAGCTGAGTTGATGTTTGAGCTATGAGTGTAGCTATCATACTGGACCTCCAAACCTCACTCTCAGAGATGGGTTGGTTGTTTCATTTAGACTAACACCTGAGAGCAGAATTGGCTGCTGCTGCAAGCGAAGGTCCCAAGCAAATACTGTACCAGAGGAGCCACCAACCTTCAAGGATTCAAAGGAACCAGTAATCATGATATATAATTAACCATCTGAAACAAGATTTCGAATGGTAAACTGAATGGAACTAAACAACAAAGACCAAACAGAAGGTATATCTCTGAAGAGATTAGAATGTCTAAGAAAAACATTATTTCAATAATTTTAAATACTGTGGGATGAGGTTGTCCCGCCTTTTCCATGAAATGGGACATTCCACATACTGACACCTTGGGATGGTGGATGTTCGTTTCCCAACTTGTCCCGTCCCCAGACTCATGATGGTGGGATGCCCCACCATCCCACTGATATTTAAAACCTCAGCCAGTCATTAGCAAAAGAATGTGCAGTAACAATAAGCGCATTAAATGAAAGAAACCATGTGGGCAGCAGAGTGGGTGGGGAATCCCTTTGTTGGTGCCATACTTGATATTAGCTAATCTAATGCTTCTAAAGTTTGTAAGTTGTACACAAGTAAACCATTTACAGGTTTAAGAAGTTAAGCCTGCAAATCCATAGGTTTGTCCCGCTCACTTAAATTTAAATTAAATGGTAAATGTAGTCCTAGAGCCTTCTGCATTGAAAGTGATAATTGTGCACTGCATTTCATATTTCAAGGCTTTGATGAGGCATATGATTATCATCACTGTGCACCATTAAAACTACCTAAGCCAGTGGTTTTAAGCATAAAGCTACCAAAGAAAGAAGGATTAGAAATCTTTATATAATTTTTTCTACTTATGGTGACCTTTATATATATTAATGTCCCTGTCCAACACAAAAAATGTATTCTACAGGATGTTCAAAATTCTATTCTGGATATGCATATTGATGTGACAGGTAAAATAGAACATATTCTTGTATCTGACATCTGACATTAAATTTAAAAAAACTGCTTCTAAAGACTGAATAAGAAGCCTTGTTACCACACATATATGCTTTCGAGAAGGATGAATATCAATGGAATGCACAATGCCAGTCAAACTTCCTCGTGCCCTGCAGCATCAGCAAGTTTAAAAGAATTAATATACATAACAGAGCATGGCCGAACATTCTGTGTTGCGGAAGGATAAGAAGCACGAGATCCTCATAGTCAAATGTTCAGTTATAGTTTCTTCAACACATCTCATGAAGGACAGTAAAATAAATACTTTAATGTTAATCAAAAAAAGAATACGAATACAGTTTGTTTGAAAGTTCCAGTGCATAAGAAGGCTTATCAATGGAGCGACAGGTCCAGGACATATTTCATTTTTTAATATTAGAAGATATTGCAGGACAACAAAAGGCACCAGAGAGAGCCATGACTTGGAAAGAAGAAACTGTTGCCTTGCTTACAGAAAGCAAGTGTTAATGCCCATAAAAGTTACGGGTATCGTCAAGATGCACGCTACCCGAACACAGCAACAGACCATTTGATGCATGTGCATAGATCGAAAGAATTTGCTGCGCTATGCCACCAATCAATAGGTCATATAATAATAATTCTGCCATTACAGTGTTCTGTAAGGAATCAAAAGCACTTGATAATCCTCAATGTCAAACATCTATAGACCATGATAGTATAAAGATATAAGGAAACATGGTGCAGTTAAGCCTATGCAAATCGATTGGCTCTTTGGTGTTTGAACTTAAAACAAGTTGTGTGCCTAACAAACTAATACACTTCCATGCTTCCTCCTGTCCAGAAACAACCTAAGGAAATGCCAATGCTTTTGCTAATTTGCCTTCTGATCATCTCAGCTTAAATAACAAAGTTGACATGGTAGTTTTCCTTGTGACTATTCCAGCCATCCAAGTTTCTTAGGAGGCCTTCAAACTGCCTTGACAAGAAATTTGGCCCAGAGCTAGCTGGAAGAAGTTCTCAAAATCAAGTGGATAATTTTTGATCCATTAAACTGGCTGACATTGATGTGATACAGAATGCAAGCTCAGGTTATCTAAAACTTCATGCAATTTAGGGCCTACGCTTGTGGATCCATTAAATTATGATAAGATTTTATCAAGTTGGGCACAACCATTATATATAATCTTTCAAGAATTCTTATAGATAACACTACTAATGATAAGAGGGTGAAACCAGATTTGTATGTATATGTTCCATTTCACCAATTTCGAACACAAAATGATTGGTGACTCCAAGCAATGAACAAGTCCATTTGGTACAATTTATTCTTGTGAGTCTGAAGCATTTGATAAGTCAACTGACTGATAGACAAGAATCAAGTTTAATTGCAAAATTTGAATATGTACTCTCAAGTTTTCACCAGCTAGAGAAACTCTTGGCATCCTCTGCAGGATAACAAGGTAAAAATTGTCACAAAAGGACGAATTTTAAAGCACAGTAACAAAACCTACATGAGATAGAATCATCCTCGTAGCAATTCAAGACTTCGAACAGTCTAAAAAGCAGAATTTTAACATCAAACAACTTCGACTAACCAGTTTCCCTTGAACTGAGAGACCAATCCTCCAGGCTTCCTCTGATCCCACCATTGGACCCCAAACCCTAACCCTCCCGTCGCAAATTCCGCCGGCGACGCCCATCTGGCGGCCATGTAGGAGACCAAACCCCGGCTGTCGTGGACCCTCTGGTGGTCCAGCCTCGACTCGCCAACGGTGACCAGGTTCACCCTCCCGTCCTCCCCCACGCTCACGCACGCCTGCCCTTCAGCCTGGAGGTCGACGGCCGAAATGGGCCGGCGTGCAGCGAGCGGTCGTCGGCAATGGAGAGCTCGGAGTCGATGGACCCGTCGACGGGTCGACGAAGAGGAGGTGGAGGGAGCCGGCGAGGGTGGAGGCGGCAGCGACGAGGTGCTTGTGAGGGGTCTGGGAGGAGCGGAGAGAGGAGATACGGGAGGGGGAGGACCAGGAGGAGCGGAGGTCGAGGAGGGGACTGTTAGGGTCTGCGGCGTCGACGGTGAGGGAGTGGATCTCGAGGGAAGAGGAGGCAGCGTCCGTGTCGTGGACGGCGGCGGCGACGAAGCGGTCGAAGGCGGAGAGGGGGAGAGCCACCGGACGGCGTCGACGGATTTGGACTGGGCGAATCGGTGGAAGTGGAGATCACCGGATCTCGCCATTTCTTCGTCTCCTGTTCAGGGTTTATGATAGGGTTTAACGAGCATAAATACCAGTGCTTGGTAATGCTGTTGTTGTTCTTTTCCTCCCGCCCGCTTCTATATAGACCGCACTGATGACGGAGTCGGCTGCCTGTTTCCACACTGATGCAGTGTATAAACCGATGTCCACCGTAGAAGTAATTCTTATTGCAATGGAATTTGATCCCAATATTTTAAAAAATAATAAATAGAGAATGTTCTAAAATTTTATTAAACAAAAATAATATTAAAAAATTATATAATAAAATAGACATTCTCTCAAGTACGTTAGTAATAAAAATACATATAGTTTATAATCTCGTGCGACACACAGGATGTTATTTTGTTTAAATATTTTATTTTATTTATCTATCCTATTATATCTATTCTATATATATTTAAAAATAATTAAAATAATAAATAGATTGTATTTTATGCATAGTATGGATTATAAGTTATCAGATAAATTTTATGACAATCAATGATCTTGATTCCATGAAGCCCTTTCATAAACCCATCATTTCTTACTATTTTATTTTAATTATTGTTAAACTTTTTCATCTCTCCTTCTCTTCTCCTCGCACACCCTCCAACTCTTCTAATAATAGAGTCGGCAATATTGTCTGTCGACCACCACTATCACTATTGACAGCAGCATCTTCGAGCTTGAGTTGGAGCAAAATATAGCAATGTGGTGATAGATGGAGATCTTGTGAGATTGTATTTTGCGCATAGCATAGATTATAAGTTATCAATAAATCTTATAGCAATTGACGGCTTTGATTCCGCAAAGCCCCTTCATAAACCCATTATTTCTTAATATTTTATCTTTAATCATTTTTAACTTTTTATCTCTTTTTCTCCTTCTCCTTTGATCCTTCCTTGTGCAACCTCCAGCTCTCTCAATAGTAGAGTCGACAATGTTGTCCGTCGACCATTACTGCCACTAATAATAATAGCATCTTCGAGCTCAGATTGGAGCGAAAATATAGCAATGTAGTGATAGATGGCGGCCTAGTGAGATATCGATCAGAATTGGTTGGTGAGCATGCCTCGAACTGATGGCTTGTGAGAGATTTAAATATTAAAATTAAAAAAATCTTTATTTTTTTGGATATTAAAATTTTGAAGATCTAAACTTAAAAAAAAATTAAAGTTAAAATCTAAATTAAATTTTTTTTCATCTCTTCTTTTACTTATTCTTCGATCCTCTCCTTGAGATTAGTGTCTCTAATCTGCAGAGTATCAGATGATCAGTGTCAATTCTTTGAATATAAGAAACAATTAAAAGTTTATAATGAATTAATACTATCCAAAAAATGATTGTAATTAATCATACATTGTTACCATGTAGGATAACTATCTTTCAAATCTCAATCATTGCTCTTGAGTTCCTTATCGATGAGTCAAAAAAAAAAAAAACTAAGAAGTCTCAACACTAGAATCTACAATAATCAAGGATCTTTATTGTTATCCTATTTTTAAGAATGATCAAGGATCTCTTTTCTTTTTTTCTTCTTTTCTTTTCTTTCTTCCTTCTTCTTCCTCTCTTCTTCATGGGATAGAGGAAGAAGAAACTACCCCAAGCCCCGCTGCCACCGCAGCTACTTCATGCATGCCAGCCCCACCGCTGCGGTGCCCATTTCACGCTTGTCAGCACTACCTCCACCGCCACACTGATGGATGCCAAGGGTGTTGGAGCATTGCAAATGGAGAAGGCCCAGATGTGTGTCCCTATGGTGCCCATTTTACGCGCATCGGTGCTACCTCTGCCACCACATCAGTGGATGTAGAGGGTGTTGGAGCACTGCAAATGGAGAAGGCCCGAATGCATGTCCCAAGTGATGTCGAGAGGAGCATAGCGAAGAGAATGCCGTATACAGTGCCAAAGGAGCAGCAAGGGAGTGATCAGGTGATGTGAATGGTGTCGGAGGCCCCTGATCCACCAAACCCTCTATCGCCTTACCACCCACCACTGCCCCCTCTTCAGCCTCCACCTCGGCTCCACCTCTGCATCATTGTTTCTCCCCTGACCCCAACTGCGAGCTCTTCAAAACCATGACACGGCCATCTCCGGCTGCCTCCAAACCACTGCAGCTTGCCACTTCGCCTACAATGCCTCCGGCTTCGCCTTCGCCCTTTACAATCCCCACTGGCGCTTCGACAAGTGCCTGTGCATGTTCGAGCTCCTTGGCCCCCGGCCCATTGACCTCCTTCGCCCCATCCACCGCATCCAGTTGCTCGACCTCCTACGTGCTGTTCTTCACAAGTCCGCATATTGTGAGCCCATCGACATGAGGTTGGAATAATCAAGATGATGATCAATGAAGTCACAAAGATGGCGACCAGCACAATGTCGTCAGGCATCGAAGGGGAGACTGTGTTTACAACCTTCACAGAGATGTGCCGCATTATATGTCCCACTGAACCCCTACTACTTGTGTCAAATGAAGGTTGAGAAAACTAAAAAATGTGGCGGACGAAGGCTAATGCTTCTGTTTTAATATATATATATATATATAT
>KE505579.1:145130-162919 GCA_000441515.1 Elaeis oleifera | reverse complement strand
ATAATTATCATAATATTCTCTCAATTTTAGTCTAATTTTACTTACATCCCTTTGACTTTAAAATGTGTCAAACTAGTCCTTCAAATTTTTGAGATATTCTAATATGATCTGATCATTTATTCTTATTAACAAAATGATACTATTATTTTATAAAATAATCAAACTATTCTTATTCCAATCTCCTTCCTCCTCTTTTCTCTCCAGTTGCTCTCCTTCTCTACCTCTGATGCCGATGTCTCTCCTTCCTCCTTCCTCATCCTCCTCTTCTTTCTCATCTCCTTCTTCTCCTCCTCCTCCAAATCCATCCATGAGCTCTCTTTTCGATGGTGACTCCCTCTACCTCCACCCATTCCTCACCAATGATCCCTCATCTTTCTCCTCTCCTTTCTCCTTACCTGTTTCTCCTCCTCCAAAAAACCTATTTGTGAGCCCTCTTCCTCCATGGTCGCTCCCTCTATCTTCGCCCATCTTGCTGGCGAACCTCCTTCCTTCTTCTCTTTTTCTCCTCTCCTATTTTTCCTCCTCCAATCTTGCACATGTCCCTCTCCATGGTGACTCCCACCACCTCTACCACTTACAGTGGCCTCTCCTTCTCCTTTCTCATCCATATTTTCCTCATTCTCCTCCTCTAAGCTCATCGATGACTCCTTTTCCTCTTCTCTATACCCACTTCTCCTCCTCTTCCTCCAAACCTGCTCATGACCCCTTCTCCTCCGTTGTAGTTCCCTCCATCTCTACCCTGCCTTGCCAGTTGCCCTTCTTTCTCCCTTTTCTCCTTCCTTCTCACCCATTTCTTCTCATCATCTTCCTCCTCTTCTAAGCCCACTTATAAGTGCTTTCCCTCCCTCTCACTCCCTTCCTCTTAACCCCTTCTCATCCTCCTCATCCTCCAATCTCGCCTATAAGGCCTTTGACGCTATCCTCTCCTTTCACGCCGATCTCCACGATCCCATCCTCCTCCATGGTAACTTCCTCTATCTCCATCTCTTCCTTATCGGTGATCTATCTAATATAAGTAAAGGATATTTTCATCTATTGAATAAAAACTAACATTATTTGTTGATAAGTAAATGGTAGGACCATATTAGAGCATTTTAAAATTTGAAGGACTAATGTGATATATTTTAAAGTTGAAAAGATGTAAGTGAAATTGAACTAAATTAAGAGGATATTCCTATAATTTATCCTTATAATTTTAATGTATACATATATCCATCTTAATCTCACCTTCAAAATCTTACACTCTTCCTCTTAACTAGATCTATTTATCAGATGGGCCAAGCGGAGTTCGGGCCAGGCTCAACCTGGGGAGAACAATAATTTTCACACTCGAAAGGTGAACCAGTACAATAATTTTTGGGCCCAAGTTTGAATGCTCCGGCTTGGTCTTGGAGCCTCCTTCCCAGGCCTAAGCCCACTCCATCCAAGCTTTGGGCTTCTAGACCGGACCAAAGCTTCATCAAATGGTTTTTTGTTCCAACTGCTATTGAAGGAGGAGGCTAAGAGGAGGGGAAGTAAGGAGGAGGTAGTGGGGCAATGGGGAGGAGGTGAGAAGGCCAGGAGATGAAGATGACTTGAAGAGGAAGCGGAGAGATAGTGAGGATATGAGGAGGAGGCAGTAAGGTGGTAAGGACGTGAGGGCCAAGGAGTAGGAGGACCGAAAACATGAGGGTTGAGGAGGCGAGGATGTTGGGAATGAGGTGAGATGGGGAAGCTGAAACAATGCAAGAAGGTGGTAGAGAGGATCAAACAATGTGAGGAGGCGGTGATGAAGATGGGACAATGCAAGGGCCAAGGAGGTAGGGACACTGGGAAGGAGGCGAGCATGTCGAAGATGAAGAAGAGGGATTGGGATTTCGGTTCTAGATTAGGGTTTGATATATGGGTTTGGGCTAGGTCGACATAAACCTGAGCTCGATCTATTTTAAAATTGGATTCAATTTTTAGGCCCAAAGCAACCCGCAAGCTGAAAATTATGGCTCAAGCCTATTTTAAACGAGCCGAGCTTAGATGGGCTGCCCTTGAAATGAGCAGATCTACTCTCAACATAAGTTTTGCCAAAGATAAACCCACATTTTTCAAGAGCCCACTTTTTGAAACATGTTCAAGCCCATGATTTCAATATAGGTCTTAAGTACTAAATATTGAATCAAATTTGAAGCCAAGACCTACACACTGTGATCAATTCAATCATGCAACTTTTATTTGCTTGTAACTTGAATCTACCAACATTTAGCTCAAATTTAAGTGTCCAGCAAATAAATTTGAAGCCAAGACCTACACACTATGATCAATTCAATCATGCAACTTTTATTTGCTTGTAACTTGAATCTACCCAAATATTTAGCTCAAATTTAAGTGTCCAGCAAATAGATCAACAAGATTTGGGGATCCATGATCATGAATAGAATTTTTTTCCTTTAAGATAAGTGGTCGAACAGCATGTCTTGAGTGGGAAATGAGCATTATGAGTGAGAAAGAGCATGCCTTGAGTGAGAAAGCTAGGTTCCTATCTTACCCTTCGATGGAGGGAAGGAGAGATTGGTCAGTGATGAGAAGTTGAATCTGATGGTGGATCTTCTGTCTGGGTTCTCTCCAACCCCGGATCTAAAGATACAAGAGGTGGATGTCTTATCTCCTCAGAGTATGGCATCTAAGCATGAAGCTAGATCGACTGAGACAATGGGCTCAAGCAGCACGGGAGAAAGGAAGGCATTGGAAGAGGAGATTATGACCAACCCCTCCACAAGATGGATGGAGGTTGTGATGGAAAGCGAGAGGCCTGATATGGCAAGGGTTCCCTCCCAAGGCTCATCTGTTACTCTAAATCTATGGTAAAAAAGGTGATGGGCTCTCCCCTTTGAAGCACTGTACTTGAGAAAGGAGACAAATAGGAGTGCACAAATTTTGCTAGGAAACCTCAATAGCTTCGGTAAAGGAAGTAGCTATCTTGGAGCACTTCTCATAAGTGATAGCCTTCGTCAATGATGAAATTGACCAATCCTATGCTTGTTGGAAGGCTATACTAGTGGGTAAGCTCATAGGCAAAGATTTGCCTATTGATTTTATCAAGAAGGAGATGAGAACCAGATGGAATGTAGAAGAAAATTTTAGATCTCATCACTCTCTGATGGGGTTCTTTGTTGATCTACCATTTGAGAAAACACATAGCCACATCTTGGCCAAAGGCCCTTGGTCTTGATCAGGCAACTACAAGCCTTGGAAAGCTAGAGGCCAAGTTTTAGCCCTAGCTATGATGATGTGCAACAACTAAGAGTTTGGATTGTACTACCAAACCATCCTTTGGAGCTACAGGACTGAGAGAAGATCTCCAAGATTGTCTTCATCGTTGGATCCCCTCTCTTGCTTGATGAATGAACGGAGTCATCAACTAGGAAAGGGTTTGCTAAGGTTTGTGTGCTCATGGATATTGCTAAGATTGTTTGCCTAGGAGCTCCAATTAGAGTGAAAGATAACCTAATCTAGCAGCAATTTAGTTATGAGTGGCTAGATATGTGCTACTCTTATGGACACCAAGGAGAACTCTGGAAACCTATGGTCTTAATAAATTTAAGAGTCTAAGCAGGTTTATGGACCTTGATTCATGCAGTCAAGGTACCAGTTCAACCATTGGTTAGGGAGGCTTCTAAAAATCTTGGATTGAATCCTTCTAATGGCCAATCCTCAAAGACATGAACTCAGCCAAAAAAGACTTCCAAGAACTTACCTCCCAAATCCTCTCTTGCAAGAACTGAAGTTAGTCCCATAGTAGGTTCGGAATCCCACTTCTCTCCGCTAATGAATGACTCTTCTAAGGAGACAGTAGAACTCCAATAAATGGATATCGTAGTGGCCCCAACTATATCTATAACATCGACAATTATCAAAGAGAAGAGGAAGAGATCTCCAAACAAGGCACCAGAGATTTGTGGATCATCAAGATCTAAATCACCTCTGGGTCCAAATAATCCCAATCTAAGGTGCCAATTTTAGAAGAATCCAATACCTAGGATGCAGTCAACAAGCAACAGTCATCACAAGCCATCATTCTAAATAAAAAAATATAGTCACAAAGAGGTCTGGCATCTAGTGGGAGTCTTTGGTGCTAATCAGGAAGCAGTAACGCAAGGTGTTTTGACAACTACTAATTCTGTTAGAGCATCTAGCACTTCGACTTCAATTGATTATTGGGGTAATCACTCTCTTAATCATACCTTCTATTTTAATCGGCTTCAATATATATTAGAATATATATCTAGATATTTTATGCAACGTGACGACCATACATATGAGAGATCTAGTACAACTAGTATTGACTTGGTTGCATCAACTTGAATGATTCATGAAGATCCTAACATAGAACTGTGGGAAAGCTGCAATCCCATTTGCTTATTACTCTAGACTCTCACTTCATCAATATAGTTCAGAAATATGTTGCTTCTTGGAGATAAGGTTATTGGAACAGAGTCGCCACTGAATGCAAAGAATAATAGGCCCCTTATGGAATATCTCTATGATTCCAACTATAGGTTTATCCGGAGGGATTGTTGTTGCATGACGTAAAGGATTAGGATACATAAGTTCCCATCATGTTAATAGATAAGTTGTCTTCAGTATAATATCCCAAGACAAGAAGCCCACGTCGGTGCTGGGTGTGATATATGCAAGCACCTGCAGATTGGAATGTCATGATCTTTCAACTCAAGTGGAAGCTACTCTATCTTTGAATCTACCATTGCTTCTAATGGGAGACTTTAATTGTATTGTGAATGCTGAAGATAAGAAAGGAGGAAAGCCATTTCTTGTAGATAGAGATATTAGAAAATTAGGAAGCTTTTTTTGAAGAACTAGCCTAGTTGATCTAGGCTTTTTAGAGTCCTAAATTTAACTTAATGCAACAATAGACTAAGAATAGCTTGTGTGTGGGAGTGAATTGTTCATGCTTGTGCCTCCAATCAGTGGCTAAGCTTTTCGAAGCCACTATTATGACCCATCTTACCAGATTCGATTTTGACCATTGTTCTTTACTAGTTGATTTATCGGATGGTATTATGCCAATATCTACATCATATTTGAAAAGGTGTGGTTACATTGTGGGGATCTTCAAGATGTGGGCAGACATGCATGGTATTATGAAGGCAATCATATTCTAGCTATTAAATTAATACTCCTTCTGTGCAACACTTGGAGAGCAATCTTGCAGTGGAAGCATCATATTGGTAACATCTTCAACAAAGAGAAGCAATTGTATGATAAAATTCTCCAGCTTCAAGTCTTAGAATCCCAACAACGAGGGCTCACAATGCTGCAGCACCTACATCTCCTTACATTGCTTCAAGCCTATCATAAAAATCTTTACTTGCAAGAGGTTCTATAGAGACAAAAATCAACAGTCCTTTGGCTGAAAGAAGGAGATGCAAATATGAGTTACTTTCATTATACCACTATTATTCAGAGGCAATGCAATCAGATATCAATGTCATGCAACTCACAGGATGAAGAGGCAGACAAAATGGATGAGATCATTGAGCTTCTTCTCAACCATTTTAAAAGCGAATGGACTACTCAAATGGATGTGGAGGAAATGGATATCTCGATGGATTTTTTGCAATAATTGAGTTTTAGAATGATTGCTTAACTAAAGAAGTAACTATAGAGGAGCTTGAAGGAGTCATTCAACGCATGCACAATGACAAAGCTCTTGGGCCTGATGGATTTTTATCATATTTTTCAACACTTTTAGGGTTAATGAAAAGTGAGTCTATCAAGCCCTTCATTATTCTTGAATCAAATTATGATGCTGGAAACCTAGGAGAAGACTTTCATCACCTTGATTCCTAAGAAAATAACCCTATGGTGGTTAGTGATTACCGACCCATCAGCTTATGCACTACTAACAAAATTGTATCAAAACAATTGTTAGTAGGTTTAAACCACTCTTGCATTGTTTGATGTCGGCTGAGTAGGGAGCTTTTATTCAAGGGAAGAATATAATTGACAGTATATTGTTAACCCAGGAAATCATGTATCCATTGAAGAAAGCTCCACCAACCAGAGGACTGATTATGATAGAGGTGGATATGGAAAAAGCGTTTGATTGGTGCACTGGCCTTTCTTATTTTGAGTGCTATCCCAATTTGGATTTCATTCCAAATTCATAACTTGGGCCAGGTGTTGTATGGTTATGCCTCAATTTTCATTGCTAATCTATGGATCTTCCACCTAATGGTTTTGTATCTCATAGGGCTGCAGCAAGGCTATCCCATGTCACCTTGTTTATTTATCCTCTACTCTGATGTTTTTTGCAAATTTCTTCACTTTAGGCAGTATGTAGCAATTTAGTGAAAGCCTATAGGATCTCTAGAGGAGGTCCAACTATCACACATATCCTTTTTGCAGATGATTGCTTACTAGTGCCTAAGGCTACATCTGGGATGTGAGTTGTATGAAGGTTATTGTGGATGCCTATCTTTAGCTCTATCTCCAGCCAATCTATTAATCATGCTAAATCTTATATGCTGATTAGCCCAACTACCCCAAGAATAATTAAAAGCCAAATTAGAAAACTTCTTTCTATCAATGAAATTAAGGGGTGTGGAATTATCTTTGAGTTCCTTTATCAAGAGCTTAACTCTAGCCTCGGGCCTTATCTTCCTTCCAAGAGAAGCTGACCAAAAGAATAGTGAATTGGAAATGGAAGATTTTATCTTTGGTAGGTAAAGCAACTCTGCTTAAATTTGTATTACCTTCTATTCCACTATACTGCTTGTCTTGTGTTCATGGGCCGACTAGTATTCTCAATAAAATGAAGAGAGTATGTGGCCTTCCTTTGGGGTTGAGCATGAGGGCCTACATTTGGTTGCCTAAGAGAGTTTGCATGCCACAAAATCAAGGAGGGTTAGGTATCATGACACTAAGGGTCCATTCTTTGTAAATAAAAAATTACTTAGGAATCTATATTTTTTAAGATAAATATTTTTTAGACAATATTTAGAATAAAAAATAATTTATCCATATTCTTTTATGCATAGAAAAGTGGTTTTAAAATATGTTTTTTTTTGTATTACACTTTTTTTGGATAAGTTGCTAAAATTTATCTATATTTTTATAATATCATTTATGCTTTTAGGTTTGGAGAAAGTAAACAATTTAGTTATTGGGCATAGAATGATGAAGATATTGAAAATGAGAATGAGACATCTTAGGAATAAAATTAAATATCTATTTACTAAATGATAAAAAAATGATTTAACCATCTCCTAGGTCGTAAGATTTTCTTTCATTTTATGAATAAATACTATCCATAGAAAATAATTATCTATCTTAAAAAGCACAAGAACATAGATAAGTTGGTCAATAAAAAATTTGACCAACTTTCTAATGATATTTCGCCACCAAAGAAAGAACAAAAATCATATGGGGCGGGCACTATAAAATATCATATGGGGTGCGCTTCATAATATACAATGTTTCTCTTAATACTCATATTAAAGAATAAGTCTAAAAGTCAAAAAAATTTCTATCAAGGGAGTTATTAGTCTCATGATTAAAGTATTCCTTTCTTTCTTGTTTTTAGCACATAGTAATACATACCACATAACTATATGACACACATTAAATATATAACTAGATAATACATATTGTAAGCTTTTTTGATACACACCTAGCAGTGACCCAATACACACATACAGCTATAGTCTATCAAACTTAGTATTCATCAGTATATAGTATATGACTAGTTGATATATATCTAATAAATATTTATCTAATATTCTAATATACACCTCTAGATAAAATAGTATATAATTTTTAAAATATAGCATTCATCAGTACAGAGCATATGAGCAAATGATACACATTAGATAGTTTATTGATACATACTATAAATTTTTTGGATACATATCTAACAATGACTCAATACACACCTCGAGGCTCTTTCTCCTCTCTCAAATCCTTCTTCTTTTCTAAGATCTTTGCATCTAAAAGTTCATAAAATTATGTATCATTTTATCTAGAGGTGCATATTGAGGTGTCGGATGAATATTTTGCTAGGTATATATTAAATGATTATATAATGTATATCAGTAAATACTAAATTCGGTAAACTGTATATCAATTTATCTATAGATGTGTATTAGATCGTTGCTAGATATATATATCCAAAATGCTTACAGTAAGTATCAATAAGCCATCTAGTATATATCATTTGCTTATGTGCTGTATACTGATGAATGCTATATTTTAAAAACTATATATCTTTTACCTAAAATATGTATTGGGATGTTGGATGAATATTTTACTATGTGTATAACAACTAGTCATATATTCTGTATTGATGAAACTAAGTTCGATAAACTATATATCAATTTAACTAGAGATATGTATTAGATCGTTGCTGGATATGTATCAAAAAAGCTTACAGTATATATTACCTAGCTTTATATTTAGTGTGTATCATATAGTCATATAGTACGTATCGCTATATTTTGAAAATAACGAAGAAAGAGACTGTCTTAATCATGAGACTAATAACTCCATTAGTAGAAAAATCTTTGATTTTAGACTTATTCTTTAATATTAGTGTTAAGAGAAATGTGGCACACTATAAAGGCCATCCTATATGATATTTTATAGTGCCTGCCCCATATGATTTTGTTCCCAAAGAACGGGCAAAGAAGAAAGCCTTCATAGGTAAGTTTGCTGCTCGTATCATCCCTAATGCTGATTCTCTATGGAGAAGAATGGTTTCGGCTAAATATAACTTTATTGATTCATAGAACTTTTATATTAAACCTCGGCATTGTTTAGTAATTTGGAATGAGCTTTGTAAGTGAGGGTCCCTGATTCAATATCATTTCTTGTGGTTGATTGGCAATTGACAAGCCATTAATATTCTCAAAGACCTATGAATTGACAATGTACCTATCATAGCAAGACCACCTATGTTAATATAGAGTATTCTTTGGATGTGATGCATGTTAGTGCCTTAATTTCTCCTGATCGGTAGTGGAACATGGGACTTCTTGCTAATCTTCTCTACTAAAATGATGAACTGGATTGCTCATATGCCTATTACGAATGAATCCTAGTCTGATCAATTGGTGTGGCATTCTAATAGAAGTAAATGTGTGTCCATTAAAGATATTTATCCCTTAATCAACCATCCGCAACCGCCACAGAGACTAGCATTATTGGATTGGATGTGGAAGCTGGTTGTTTCCATGAGGGTTAAATTCTTTTGGTGGAAACATTTTGTGGAATAAATTACCTTGCAAACATTTTTTACTTAGAAGGGGAATCCTTGAAGATGCCCATAGGTGCTATGAATTGTGTCCTGATGTTTTAAAAGATATCAATCATATTTTCTTTGAATGTCCTTTTGCTATGAGTTGTTGGCACCTTCAAAAACAAGAATCAAGGATTGGAATTTTGCCCTTTTATTTGCCTAATATGGTGGACACCTTGTTTGCTGCTATGGTAGAGAGGAGGGTTTAGTCATTGCTGGCTACTCTGACTGGGTTGATTTGGTCGAGTCAAAATGAAAGGATGGTCTAAGGCTCCTTTCAATCCCCTATTTAGATAATTAGAAGTGCTTCAACTTTTCTTATTCCTAATGAACATGTTCAGGTCCCAGTTCAGGTCCCTCCATCCTCAGATACTTTGGAGGTAAACTTTGATGCAGCTATAAATGGGAAGAAGACTCCTATGGGCTTTCTCATTTGAAGTTGTGATGTAGGCTCGTATGTGTTGGGGTAAGACTTTGCAGTTGGATTTGACTCTTAATGTAGCCTAATTATTTCTTAGTCAGATGTAACTCATTGGATTAGTCACATATACTGAATCAATTACAGTAAGTCCAACTAATTAAAGAGTTCTATTCCTAATCAAATCTGAACTGAAAGTCAATTTTAATTAGAGTTAGTCTTTTGATGGGACAAGATAAGTACAGATATAAATATAGAGGTGCTCTGATCCCTTTCTCCAACTTTCAAAAGATGTGAGTGATTTCTATCGATCATCCATGTTAAGAAGTAGGGTGAGGAGAAAAAGATCAGACACCCCATGAAAGAAGATCAGACATCCTGCGAGCTATGAAATCATCGTATTGGATACATGATGATGTAAGGTATGATTTATTTATGGTTTGATTTTATGCATGAATATAGGAGCACAATCTAGGCATAATAGAAATTAAAATTATCTAACATGTAGTATTAGAGCCATGGTTTCATACTTTGTGTTCATGTAAAATTTATGACTTATTTTAGAATATTAAAATCATATTTTATTTTTTCAAATAAATCACTGCTCAAGGAAATTAAATTAAAATTTTCTTAATTTTTGAAAATAAAAAGGGGAGAATTTTTTTGCGATCGATCGTGGAGACCACCCGCACCGTCTGATGAATGGGATAGCGATCGTACCAATGACACAGTAGTGGATCACGTCAAAGGGGGAGGAGGCTATGGCTTCCCAGTGGCAGTGGTAGCGGCGATCCACCATCGCATACAGTGTTTTGAATCGACCGTAAGAACCGCGGCTTCTGCTGTGGCAGTGAGAAGCGGCAGGTCTTCCGCTGGCCTCCAATGAAGGCACCGATCCACCGTCCTCCCTGCTTGCTCCTCCGATGGTCAGGGTGGCTAGGGGCGGCTGCTTGGCCACCCATGCAGCGTGGGAGAAATCCCTCTTTTGATCGGGCTAGAAGGGAGAATTGGTATTCGAGTTTCGGACCCTAAACCGATCCAAATCTGAATCCATTAGGATCCGAACCCAAAATGGCCTATTGGGTTTTTGAGTTTTGGATTTAACCCATGAAATTTTGGATCAAACCTTATTTCAAAGCAATTATTTACATAAAAGCCCTTTTATCTGGGATTCACGATTAAGTCCTCTAATGTTAAAAATTTGGTAAAGATGCTGTAACTTATTAATTTTACATTTGATTTGAGTGATTTTTAAACCATTAGAGTCATAATAATTTGAGAAATATTTTGGTTAAGTTCCCCATGCATGATAAAATATTTAAATAATATATAAATTATTTATTTGATAATTTTGCTCACTATTGCAATGTTTAAGTGTGCTTTTGTGTAGCCCCAAAAGATCCAGAGTGCTCTAGAGAACTTGGATAGCTGAGTCATTAAGGACTAATAGTTTACTCTCTTATTATAATTTAAATTGTATAAAGGTATATCTGTTATAGTTGATCCAAAAGTGACTATACTTAGATATAAAATAACATGAATAAGTTGACTAACTTGAATTGCATAAAGATGGGAAGTTTTACTCTTAAAGGTGGGAATAACTTCAGATTTTGTAATCATAGTTGGTTAAACCACTGAAAGTATAACTAATGTGATGGATCATAGTTTAAATATAAATTATATATCTATGCCATAATTATTGTTCTTGCTTACATATTTCATATTATTATTGATTATGAAATTTTATATTTATGATTTATGTAGTGCATGCTTTATCATTGATTATTATGTTTAGATTTGTGATTAAATTAGTTGCGACACTTATTATATACTATGATTCTTGCCTAAAGGTGTTTTATAGTAGTATAATAAGTGTTATTAGCAGAATTATGTTATAAAATCTGTATCATGATCGTAATTATGAGCATGCTCTTTTATTTACAGCTATAATCCCTGCTTCACTCTCATCGCATTTATCTAACATTCCCATACTGAATGGATCTAATTATCTATTTGGTCTTTCATAAGTCTCAGCCTGATCCACTTACTCCCATTAGTTCTCCTAATCAGAAGGAATTATATGTAAAGTGGGAGTGTTCTAATAGATTATCTCTCATAATCATTAAGAGCTCCATAGCGAAAGATATTAGGAGATCTATTTTTGATAACAAATTGGCCTTTGGGTACCTTTTTTTATAGAATAACTGTTCACAAATCAAATAAAGCCTTAGCAGGTACCCTAATGAACAAGTTAATCTCTATAAAATATGATGGAATTTTTGAAGTGCGAAAGCACACTATAGAAATGCATGATATAGCTAAAAATTGATTAACTAGGAATGATAATATCTAAAAACTTCTTTGTCCAGTTTGTTCTCAATCATCTTCCATCCCAATTTATCCAATTTAAATTTACTATAGC
The DNA here is from genome assembly GCA_000441515.1 of Elaeis oleifera. NCBI lineage: Eukaryota > Viridiplantae > Streptophyta > Magnoliopsida > Arecales > Arecaceae > Elaeis > Elaeis oleifera. The sequence continues at coordinate 150,793 of KE505579.1, read as the reverse complement.
ACACATAAGGAATCATGGTCAATAAATGAACTCAACTCCTAATGTGTGTAAGAGGATGAGATATTGAAATAGAAAGGGGTTCTAATTATTCACATAGTTTTAGAGAAGCATCCTAAATCTATATGATGTCTTTTATATTCCTTCAATATCTAGGAATTTAGTTCTTTATCCAAGGTTAATTTAGAAGACTTTTCATTTATTTTTGTGAATTTAAATTTAATTAATGAAAATTTTATTTGGTTGGTATTGGAACATTGTGCAATGGATTATATAAATGATTTGGATTCTTTTTTTGCACAATCTTTACTTATTTTGAATATCAATGTTAGAATGAAATGTGATATTATAAATAAAAGTTCTTCAATATTATAACATAAGCAATTAGGTCACATATCAAAGAAAGATGATTAGATTGATTAAGAAGGTATTTATCGAATCTAGATTTTAATAATTTTGATATGTGCATAGATTATATTAAAAAATAATTAAAATTATAAAAGCATGCCACTAGAAGTTAAAGACTCTTAGAATTGATACATATCAATATTATGGCTATTTTTATCTTATTTTGAAGAAAAAGATATTTCATCGTGTTTATTAATGATTTCTCATGTTATGGTTATATTTTTTATTACATAAAAACTTTGAAGCTTTGGAAGTCTTTAAAGTGCACAAAGCTGAAGTAAAAATTAATTAGACAGAAAATTAAGGTTGTGAGATCTGATACGGATGATGAATATTATGGTAGATATGATGAATCTGACCATAATTTTGAACTTTTTATCAAATTTTTTGAACAGCATGATATTGTAGCACAGTATACTATATCAAAAAATCTCTAATAAAATAGTATGGCTAAAGATATAATTGTACTTTGATGAATGTAGTGAGGAGAAGTCTTAAAAATTACTATGTATATCCTAAATCGGATACCTAGTAATGCTAGCGCTGTTCCTAAAACTCTTTTTGAGTTATGGATGGGTAGGATATCAAGTTTAGTACATTTACATGTTTGAGGTTGTCTTATAGAGGCTTGATTATATAACCCATAAGAAAAAAAATTAGATCCCAGAACTATTAGTTATTATTTCATAAGGTATCCAAAAAGATCAAAAGTTTTAGATTTTATTGTCCATCGCACATCACTAAAATTGTTGAAACTAAAACTACTAAGTTTATTGAGGATAGTGAAAATTGTGGAAGTGATGAACCACGTAATATGATATTAGAAAAAATAAGAGAACTTTTTTCTATTACAGTAATATACAGAGATATTCCACATGAACCTATTCAATATAAGATTATGGAACATCAACAGATGGTTGATACATCACTTCCCAAATAGACAGTCAATAAACTTGATCTAATTGAAAATGATCACAATAATGATACTGAATTTAGAGTATTATGGAGATATACTAGAATTAGAAGATCAGTCATTCCAAATGATTATATTATTTACCTACAAGAATATGATTATAATATTGGGATGAAGAATGATCCAGTCTCATTTAAGGATGTCATGAATAGCGTTAATTCTGAACTTTAGTTAGATGCCATGAAAGATGAGATGAAATCCATGAGTAAAAATCAAGTCTGAAAACTTATTGAATTGCCTGAAGAATCTAAGCCTATTGATTGTAAATGAATTTATAAAATCAAATGAGACTCTAAAGATAATATCCAAATATATTAGGCTAGACTTATAGTAAAGAAATTTATTCAAAAGAGGACATTGATTATCATAAATATTTTTTATTTTGAAAAGATTCATTCAAAATCATTATGACATTAATAGCTTATTTTGATTTAGAGCTACACCAAATGGATATCAAGACTGCATTCTTGAATGGAGATTTAAAGAAAGAGGTGTATATGGAATAGCCTAAAAGATTTTTAATACAGAAAATAAAGACTGGTATGTAAATTAAAAAAATTCATATATGATCTTAAATAAACTTCTAGGCAATGGTTCTAAAAGTTTAATCATATCATTGCTTTCTTCAAATTTAAGAAAAATATTACTAGTCAATGTACATATATGCAGATGAGTGGAAGTAAGTTTATATTTTGATACTATATGTGGATGATATCTTACTAGCCAGCAATGATTTGAATCTCTTGCATGAAATTAAAAATTTTTTTCTAATAATTTTGATATGAAAGATATGAAAGTCACTTCTTATATTTTTGGCATAGAAATCCATCATGATTGGTGTACGAGGTTGCTTAGTTTATCTCAGAGGACTTATATTACTAGGATCCTAGAAAGATTTAAAATATCGAGCTACTCATTAAGTGAAGTACCAATTGTTAAGGATGATAAATTTAGTAAATTTTAGTATCCCAAAAATGAGATTGAGAGAAATCAGATAAGAAATATATCCTATGCATCTGCAGTGGATGATCTGATCTATGCTCAAGTATGTACTCATCCTGATATTAGTTTAGTTTGAAAATGCTTAGTAGATATCAGAGTAATTCAGGTATGGACCATTGGAAAGCTGCCAAAAAGATGATGCGCTATCTTCAGGAGACTAAGGACTACATGCTCATTTATAGGATAACTGATCAATTGGAGGTGATCGATTACTCAGATACAGATTATGCTAGTTGCCTCGATAGTAGAAGTCCATAACAGGTTACATTTTTTGTTGGCTGGTGGAGCAATTTTATAGAGGAGCATAAAATAATGTATTGTTGCCTGCTCTACTATGGAAGTTAAATATATAAGCTGCTACGATGCTTCCTTACATGCTCTATGGCTAAGAAAATTTATCTCAAGGCTCGAGATTATGAATTTTATTCTAAGCTGCTGAGAATTTATTGTGACAATTCTACTATAATTTTTCTCTTATAGTAGCAAGATGGCCAATGCAAACAAATATATTGATGTTAAATATCTTACTGTGAATGAGAGAATTAGTAATCATCATGTGTCTATTGATTTTATTAGTACTACTTGTATGATAGCTGATCCTTTGACTAAAAGTTTAGTGTCCAAAATTTTCAAAGAGTATGTAAAAGTTATGAACATTTATCATTGGGATATTTAGTTTATAATAGATACTTATTTTGAGATCTCTTAATAGTTTAATGACTGCTATTACTTTGTTTAATTATTGTTTGTATACACTATAGTTAATTTTTGTCAAAGATTAAAATAACAAAATATCATTCATATGACATAACAAAAGGACTATTGTGATAGGCATTATAGTTTTAATAGCCTATGTACTCCGGTACATAAAACTAAGTTAAGTGAGGATTATTAATATCATAATACGTGGAAAGGAGTATGTTAATTAAGATGTATAACTGTCATGATCTGTATTAATAATTTTTGCTTAATCAAAGTATAAAGGATCTTTAAGGAATAGATAATTGGGCAAATTTTTTTAAAAAATGAGTGTATACTTGTTGGATCATTTTCAAAATTTGATTTACGATTATTATTTTTAAAAATTAAGTATTTATTTAAGTAAATATTTGAGAAAATCAATGAGTTATTTAAGTGATAATATAGGTCAAGTGAGAGAATATTGGATTTGACTCTTAATGTGGCCTAATTATTCTTTAGTCAGGTATAACTCATTGAGTTAATCATATGTACTGAATTAATTACAGTAAGCCCAATTAATTAAAGAGTTCTATTCCTAATCAAATCTAGATTGAAAGTCAATTTTGATTAGAGTTAGTATTTTGATGGGACAAGATAAGTACAAATATAAATATAGAGGTGCCTTGGTCCCTTTCTCCAACTTTTAGAAAGGTGTGAGCAATTCCCATCAATCATCCACATTAAGGAGGAGGGTGAGGAGAGAGAAGGTTAGATGCCCCACAGAAGAAGATCAGACATCCTGCAGGCTACGGGATCATCATATTGGATACATGATAATGCAAGGTATGATTTATTTATGATTTGATTTTACGCATGAACATAAGAGCACGATCCAGGCGTAATAGAAATTAAAATTATCTAACATTTGTTGCTACACCAGTCCAGTATGTTGAATTATTACAGTCTAGGTTGGGATGTAAGCAAAATGTATCAGATATTTGGATAGAAGGTGATGTTATCAATGCCATTTCCTCTATGGCTAACTCCTTGCATAGGAATCCCAAGCCTCCATTGTGGCAAGATATACTCTTGCAGAAAGATAGTTATAATACTTTCATGGTCTCCTATTATAATAGAGAAGCCAACAAAGTTGCAAATTTTAAAACCAAGTTGGCGCTCTAGGGAGATTTCTTTGTACCAGTGCAAATCCCATTCATCAAGTTTCATGCTTCATTTTGTAGGTTGATATGGTTGGCTTTCTTGGCACTAGACGATATTGAATTACTACTAAGTAGTTTTGTCTACAGAGCTCCAGCCAGCTGCAACTTTGGCTTACGAGATTCTGGTGCTGTAATGGTTGTATGATCTTGGGAATCATCTTTTAGGTTGCATTTGGTGCATCACTAAGCAATCTTGGAAGGTAATATGGATTGTCTTTAAGATATATTGCCATCATTAAATTATCAGTAATGTTGATGTTGCCCCAAGAATTGATTTTGATGGTCACAAATCATTTGAGAAGACTACTAATGAGTTTCTTATCCTTGGAGAATACTTTGGTGTGATTTCAGATAGTCCAAAAATGTTGAGTTTGAAAAGCTTCTTCAAGAGTACCAAAGTTGAAGATTTTGCAAGTTGGAGCTGATTTTGAAGCTTTCTGAAAGTATCAAGCTCATTCAAATCCATTTAAGAGTGTTTGGTAGTATTTTGGTAAGTTTCGGTACATTAAATATATGAAAACTAGATTAAAACAGAATGGGACGACCTTTTAGGTCATCCCCTTGCAAAGGGGAGCCAGTATGCACCTGTCTTGGCCTTTGGCACGTAGTGGGGTGACCCATGGGTCGACCCATGAGAGCCTGAGACCAAGACAGAGAACATGATTCTTGTCTGGCCAAATGGGGTGACCCATGGGTCGACCTACTACAACGCAGATGTGCGTAACGACTAGTTTTCAGCCTATTTTTGATGTATTTAATGTGCATTAAATATATTCCAACGGTTCTTAACTGATTCTGAGACACTCTCAAGACTTAATGAAGACTATAAATATTTTTTATAAGTAGAAAATCAAAAAAAATCTGAAGTATCTAAGCTCAAATCCGAGAAAGAGAAAGAAAATCCGAGAAAGAGAGAAAGAAGTATTCAATCAGCTCGCCAACCACTCTCCAGCTGCATTCAAGCATTCAAATCATCTGGAGGTGTCCCACAAAGACTTCTACTCCTTGAGTATTGTGCTTTTATTATTTTATTGTGCTCATTTAAGGAGCTCTTTTGTGCTGAAAATTCTGTACTCTGTTTATTTGCTGTTGTACTTTGAGTTTTGAGTTTTGAGAAATTTCAAAACTCAAATAGGTTGATCCGAACCTGTAATCGAAGGATTTGTGGGTTGGTTTGTACCCGAAAAATAAACGTTCTTGCTTGGACAGCAAGGGTCGATGTAATCCGACGTATTGTAATTGAAAATCTTTTAGTGGATTGAATTTTCAAGTTCAAACTTAGGGAATGAATATAGATGCAAGATTAGCACCGAACCATTATAAATTTTAGTATTTGCTGTGCTTGCATATTTTTTTTTCTTATTGTGATCTATACTTGTTCA
>KE505579.1:39243-78794 GCA_000441515.1 Elaeis oleifera | reverse complement strand
GAAGGAAGGGGGTGGAGCCGCGGAGGGCTCCGCCGCTCGACCGCCCTCAGACCGTCGGCGTCGGCTCGCCGGCCATCGGGAGCCTCGCAACGAAGGCACCGTCTGTCCGGTAGGTTCTCCGCCCCCCTCCGAGCACTCTCTCTCTTTTTTGCTCTCTTGAAAGTCTTATCGGGCGATACGGGGCTCGGAAGCCCTCCGACGGTCGCAGCCGGCCACCGCCGGCCTCCGGCGGCTCCCACCTCCCTCCCTTTCCTCTCTTCTCTCTCTCTTTCTCACTTTTCGTTCTTTACTCTTCGGTACGCTGGTGTATCGATTTTACCGGCCGAATCGTGCCGGTTCTCCGCCGGTCCCGTACGAGATGGGGTGTACCTGCCGGTTCGGCACGGTATGGCAAACCATGCTTTCGAGTAAGAAATTAAAAGAAAGTAACTATCTTCCGAGAACTCTTTACATGGTAGAGAAAGAAGGAAATTTGTCTGCAGGAGCTTCAGAGCAAGAAAAATGGCAAAGGGAAAAAAGATTCACAGGAGTCAGCAGAGTAAGAGAAATAAAGCAAAAAGAAGCCGTCCCTTTAAATAGAAGACGCACGTCTCTTGGAGGATGTCAAGCCGGTATGAATTTTAAAATAGACCACGCGTCAAGCCTTCATTAGCTCAACAACTGGATGACAATCTCCACATTCAATGCATCCCAATAGAAAAAGCGGCATCTGGAGTGGCATCTGTGCAGATTTCGAAATTTTATCATTAATTCAATAATTTTTCGTCTAGAAAATTATGCGCAGACATTTGGTTTAAAAAGACTCTTCACATCCCCGACCATTCAGAATGTCAAAGTAAATACTCCCATAGCCCGACCAAAGCTCGGACTATGGAGTAAGAGGTATTTGTTAGGAGTAATTTGGAATGGGCCGGTGATGTATGGAGACTTAAGCCCATTACAACCCATCAGATCCATATCGGCACCTCTCCGGCAGCCTAATTGTTGAGGTTTACCCAACCTTTAGTCAGGGCAAATATCTGTCACGATCCTTGGTCGGAGGTTATTCTCTCCGACCTCTCGTCGGTATGTTCTTGATCCAACTTCTGATCTAAAAGAGCTGGTCGATCTTCCGTCGCATCCGATCCTCATTCGACTTGCACATCAGGACAATCTCTGATCAGCATAACAACTACAGATCGGCTAAACTTTCGGATCAACCCATCTAACCAAGTCTTGATCGGAAAACTATCAGTTCCAACTCCTAATCGGCACACCACACTTTCTGATCTTTTATTGAAAGCAGACCGATCAGGCTCAGGATTAAAAAGGCAGGCACCAACTGGCAACAGCTGTCATTCCTATCTGGATGCAACCGTCTGATTCGAAGAATCATGTCGGTATAATCGTTTGATTCGAAGAATTATAACCAAATAACCGCGTCAGATTCGGTCGGCCTGTCTTTCAAAAACGGTTACATAGCCATCTCCTCTATAAATACTCAAACTCCGAGGATCTAGATGAGTAATCCATTTTCATCAAGCTCAAAATTTTGCTTCTCTGTTTGCATATTCTGACTTGAGTGTCGGAGGATCTTCGTCGAAGCACAATCCTCTGGCCCGGACTTTTTTGCAGGTTACTCCAGCGCAGTGTTCCTCATTTTCCGGCGTCAACCAGAAACAAGCCACAACACATGCTATATGACTAGATGCTCATGTAATCCAATGTCAACTGCAATGAATAAGATGGAGAATTGGAACTACCATTGTAGCTATGACTATGGCGTCAAATTAGGGGCGGCAAAATATGATCTGATCCATCAATCCAATCCATATTCGATCTATCTGAAATAGGTTGGTTTGGACTAAATGCGTTTGAATTGTAAACGGGTCAACCTGTTTAACCCATTTAGATATTTGGATCAGATTTGGATTCTGACCTTCTGATCTGTTTAACCCATTTAACCTGTTTATTAAATGGATCGGATCGAGTTGGATATCCATCAATATATGTTTTATTTAAAATAATCTTCATTCTGAGATGATGGCCTGAGATGATGGGTTGTTATTTTAAAATTTGAAATCAACCACCACCGCCACACGTAGAATCAAAAAATTAAAATCAAAACAAAGCCTATGCGGCCAACTAATCCCTCTACCGGCGTGATGCATTAACTTGGGACTCATTCCAAGTCCTTCAAATTTCAAAATTTTTTTTATTCTTTACTCTCCTATCATATCATATCATATCAGAAGAGAGAAGAGAGAGTTCGGATAATGGGAAAAAAATCATTCTTTATTCTTTACTTTCCCATCAGAAAAGAGAGAAATGAGAGTTCACAGGATAAAAAAAAGTTTCTTTATCCTTTTCTTTCCCATTGCTTTAGAAACAGAGTAGAGAGAGTTCGAGAATGAGAGAAAAGGTCCAAGAACAACTGAGAAAAAGGAGAGAGGATGGACACGACGATGACGTTCCGTGGTGATCGGTGATGCAGGGGCGGAAGGACCTACTGGAGTTCGGAGGCGACGACATTCTGAATGGTGGTGAATTGCTGGCATCACAATGAAGGGGGGAGGTGGCAGCAAGCGAGATGCGGTGGGCGGCGAGGCACTACACCGACGATGAGATGGTGCGGCAGATGGTGGTGAAATGGGATGCAGCACTGCAGTTCTTCTTGCTGGGAACCTGTCACGGCAAGAATGTTGTCATTTTCCTCCTTGGCCCCACCACCATCCCTTCCACTGACATCCGCAAGGCCATCACCCTCCTTGTCTCCAGCATCCCTGGCCAACTCCGGCCCACTCTCTACTTCCTCCGACGGCTCGGCTTCATTGGGCAATACCAGATCACCTATCGAAAGGGGTTTTTAGAAGCGACAAGAGAGGAGGCAAACAGATCAGTTAAACAGATCAGGTCGGGTCAAATCGATTTAATAAATTATTCATTTGTTAAATAGGTTAAATAGATCGGATCGGATTATCTGTCCATTAAATATGACAGGTTCGGATTGTAAATTCTAACCTGTTTAATAAATAGGTCGGGTTTGGATTTAATGTTTTCTAACTCAACCTGTATCTGATCCGACCCATTTATTACAGATCCGACCCGATTGCCATCCCTACATCAAACTTTTGTGCATTATATGCTGATTAAACTGCACACCATTCATGGACAGAGATTAGGTTTAAGATCATGCATCAAAGGGAAGCAAAAGGGAAGATATTTACCTTCACATGTTTAATGGACCAATAGGGAATGGAAATTTGTCTTCCGTTAAAGAGTTAATTATTTTTTTTAAAAAAACCACAAATATAAGTGATTGTCAAGGGTCTTAAAGGGCTAAGCAGTACTTTGTGCATGGGGAGACCACATTACCATTATTGTGTAGTGGCAATATTCAATTTCAAAGAGAAATGCTCTAGGTTGATAAGATCTGGACGTTTCTCATCAAGGCTCGAGATTTGTTCCTTCGCTTTGACTTTGTGAATCTTGAGCATCAAATCATGGCACCAGCATGGAAGAAATAAGCCACAAATAGCAAACCCAATACATACTCTTGTATAAAAACTTTACCATTGATACAATAATGACATGTAATGCTTGACAACTTGGCATATGTACATAGCCCCACATAGCACACAAATAGGAACATGTGCTCATCATATCGCTATTTAAGTTAACCATCAAATATTTTGTGGAAAAGAAAATCATAAATTCATTTTCTATCAAGTCAATGATCATAATTAAAATATAGTAGAGTCATTTATTATATGGAGTGTTTCTTTGCTGAGTGGTGTGCAAACCTTTCTCTTGGAGGTTTTCGTCATTGCATGGCGAGGGAATGCAGATGTTTAAGGTCAGATAATAGTAATGTGAGAGTCATAACGTACAGAGTGATTGAAAATTTATTTAACATTGTCAGGAAGTCATGATATGATTTGTGATTGAGGAGCATACATCCTACTTAACATTGTTGCCCCTCAGGATGCACTGTCACATAAATCACAGCAATATAGATAACTGTTATAGGATAAGCAGCTGACATGGTAAGGTTTAGTACATTATTTCCCAAATGAATCTGATTTTAACCATTTCCTATGTGCACACTAATATTTTGGAAAAAATGCCAAGATTGAGAAAGAAAATACATAATGATTATGTCAAAGAGAATTGTTAAGTCAAAAAATAAAAGTAAATGATCTCAATTGTCAACCTTTGACTTGTTATAGAACTATGATTTTGCATCTTTCCTGTAACCAGTCTGTAGATCTGGTATCTAAACATGCTGATTTCAAGTTGTGAAGGATTATTGACAGCCTTAAGACATGATAGCCCATAGATAGATAAATACTGTAGGCACAAAAGAACCATCAGAATGATCATTACCCGAAGTCCATATTTTACATTGGTTACCTGTCCTCACAACCTTATCGTTTGTTTGAAATTCCAGATCAATGGTAGTGAGACACAAATTCCGTGATGTCCATTGTGTAAAAAAAAAAAATTAGGAGTTATTTGGACCTTTAAACAAATTAAATTTCAGTCTTGCTACTTATCTGCTGAGAGCCTGAAAGAGAAAGTCGAACCATTTTCAGCTTGTGGAGTGTTTTGATTGGGTTTATAGGATGGAGCAATCCTTTGACTGGAGAGAAATTTGAAGATTGAAAGGTCAAATTTGTAAGCTTGAATCTCAAGGATCATGATTTGTGTCATATTTATAAAGAACAACAGGATGTGTAGGCACATGATGTTATCTGTACCCTACTTGGTACAAACCTCAAGCCTGATGAAAAAGAGAAGCTTGCCATGGTGGGGAAAATCATCTACTTTATAGGAACATGACTTCTTGTTTGTCTCTGGCTTTCCTGCGCTTCCTTCCACTGGATGAATTGTCCCGCCGATCTATCCCTTTCTTGCTACAGGAAATCCAAGGCTAGAATTGGTATTGTAGCTATACCGATACCCAGTGTTAGTATGGATTTAGGCTGTCCTTGAAATATTTAACTGCCAAATCATGATTTCTTGCTTTTCTAAATCAAAGTCCTGAAATTCTAGAATGAGATTTTTTTGAATGAAATGGTCAGTTGCGATAAGGGAATTCAAATGGAAGCCATAAGGTTCGGTGGTGTTGAGAATCATCCATTTCAAAAATTCTGTTCGTAATAAATCTATTCAGCTTAATGGTTTTAATGATTTTAAGATTCTCATGGTACATTCATGCAATTATAAAAGCATAAATTTCTTTTTAAAGAAGCATGCAGGAGTAATTTCAAAGAGTGTCCAAGACTCCAAGCACACATACCTATGCTTTTGGTAGCCTGTCGTTGTTACTTTTGTTTAGATAACAAACCTATAATTCTTTCTTGTTCAGTCAATTTCTATTCATTAACACAAACTTATATCTATTACAGTAAATTGCAATTTGTCTATGATGAAGTGTATTAATGATTATTTGCCTACTGTCAGTTACTTCATCAAGGTCTCTTTATCCATGGTTTCTTTGCTCCTTACATGAATTAAATAATATAAAGACATCAAAAACTAGTGCATTGATGGTGCTGATGTTTCTGAACTTGCAAGATTGCAGCAGATGTAACACCACCAGGACCTGTTTTGAAGGCATTAACCTTGATGTCTTATGTTTTACCTGAAGCAAAATTGTTCCCACAGAAAGATTTAGGAGATCTGGCATTCAGAGACCCCATGAAAGAAAAGTGGTTAGTTTCTTTAACCTTGTATTGGAATCTGCCGTACTTGACTCTACATTCCTTTATGTTCCCCTATACAACACGATAATTGGAAAACATGCACCTTGGGCTTGATTTAACCGTTTGTGACATGTCATCTCAAATCTATAGACATCCAGGTCTGGTGATTCTTAAAGTAGATTTGTAGCATTTGTGCATATCTGGTATGTGGAATTGTGATACTTAACAAATTTTACAATCATCAAGATCAAACACAACCACCACATCAATTACCTTGCTTATTTTTACATTATTTTGGAAGTAAGATCAAGCATTTTAGGACACTCATGAGGCTTGAACCTAGCTTCATTAAGAGCCTGAGCTTCTTGCCTTGCACTTCAGCATTTTTTGTCATTGGCCCATTCAACCATGTTTATTTAGAATATTGTGATGCTTCACTATTATGTTGGATTTACTGAAACATTCATTATGTAAGATTCATCAAAATTGGCAATTATCTTATAATCATTGATATTTATTCCAATTTTTTCACATTTTTTAGTTTTGCTTGTAATCATTAGTGACCAGACATCTATAGTTATGTCGAGTAATGGACAAAACTTAAACATATGGAATTTCTTCTTTCTTATTTACCATACTTTGATTCATCTATTGACTTATCTGGTTATCCCATATTGTCCTGTGTATTTATTCCTTGCTACAGTATTGCTTAAGCGCATGGTGGGAATATGATTTTATGCTTTTTTTCCTTCAACCTTTTTCTTCTTGAAAGAAATGCATTTAGTCAAAAACTGTTTTCACTTTTAGGCCGAGTTCAATGTAATATCATACTCAGATCAAATGCGATTGAGGACAGCTGTTGAACTTATAAAGGCTACACAAGATATTGAATCACAACTCGAGAAGGTTAGTTACTTTCATTAAAGATCTTATCTGATATTTCCTCTTCTTTTACCGCATCATTTGGTCACAAAGTCATCGTTTGCATCAGGAAATGTTAAGTTACAGTGTTTGAAAATGGTAACAGAAGGTACACAAGTGTTAGCATTATTATGATAAGAAGAATGCAAAGAAATGCATGCTTGCAATGCCAATAAAACTGCTACCACTAAATTTTCTGTCATATTAGCTATATATTATTTACAAAAGTCCATGATAGTTATGGGAGCCTTGTAAGTTAAATCTTCGAATTCATGCAGATAGAATTGCAGGAATTGTAAATCAACTTATGGGAGCAATATTTAAAGATTAATAAGCATCATGAATCTTAACCAACAAATCCGACAATATTTATAGGAAATCAATTTATGGATTTGACATAATAAATTGTGAAACAATTCATTACTAGCTCTCAAACTAATGTGAATCCTTTGAGTTGGCATCGAATTCCTAACCTGCGCAACTTGTCCAGAAAGGGGCTATCCATCAGACCTAGAAGATCAGTTGAGATTAGTGACTGACCTTATTAGTTATGCAATTTAAGCTCATGCAACTAGGGAGCAGCCCTTGAAGATTTTCTTAACTTGAAGAGTCTAGACAAAGATGAGAGAAGGCAAGGTATGGTATAAGAAACTTCATTAGTCTCTTGGGCCAATCTAATTAGCCAAAATATCATATCCAAACACAACTCCTATAGTTGAACACACATACCCACGCACATGTGTGCATGTGCTTGCGCACATGTGTACGTAGAAAGATAGAGAGGAATAAGACATGCTTGCTTTCCTTTTCCCATTTTGTTTCTTTTTCTTACCACTAACGGGTGCCTTGTATCCATTTCATAGTCAGACCGGCATCCTAAAATTAGTGCAGATGTGGCACCATTCATCTCTTATTCTATAAATATTAGTTTACTGGTCTAGTTTTATAATAGAATTTAAATAAGATTTTCTGAAAAATCCTTTCCTTTTCTAGGGATACTAGAGTATTAAATATTTCAAGAAATGTTTCTCAACCTGACCAGCCACAAAACCAGAATAGAATTCTATTTGAGAATATTGTTACCAAATCAGAATGTATATGAGCCCTGCTTTAATTACAAGAAATTCTTATTCCTGAAAGATTTTATGATACCTTCCAAGTTCTACACATTCTACAATAGATGCTACAATTGGTAACTATCAGATGCGTCATTACACTTATTCCCTTACTCAAAATGCAAAAAAATTCTACGTTTTCACCTATTATAAAATCTTCAGGTTTCCTCTCCATTGCTGATTCTCCATGGAGCTGCGGACAAGGTGACAGACCCAAATGTGAGCAAGTTCCTCTATGATAAGGCTAGTACCAAAGACAAAACCCTCAAGCTGTACGAAGGAGGCTATCATTCGATTCTGGAGGGGAACCTGGTGATAGGATTGAAAGTGTCATTAATGATATCATATCCTGGCTAGATTCTCATTGCACCCTTTGATTAATTTGGCATTTGAGAATTGAGATGCAGGTTGAGTCTCCTTCCACCATGTTGTTTTTGCCGTTGCAGGTTGAAGCACGGTGCCCAGTTTTACCTCTTGTTAGATCTTAGACTTCCCTTATTCTTTTCATTCCTTCAACTGCTGTTACGATTTTGGCTCAAGGTTTTTCTTCTGCCAATCCCTTTTGATACCCATGCATTAATGCCTGTCATGTCATCATGAACTCTGAGCTAAACTGTAGCATGTGAAGTTGTGGGAGAGTAGTGAGCCTAGATCAGTAAATCTCAAGAAATTAAGAGTGATTAATTTCTAAGTTATTTTTGTAATATGATATCTAAGATCAAATGTGCTGAAATTACTCGTACATGCATCATTCTCACATGAATAGCCTAATGATATTTATGATTTTCACTATTCGTGTAGAAATGTGAATGGGCTGGGTTGAAAACTGTTACAATGGGCTGGCCCATGGACGTGGCCCATAGACCTGGCCCGAGCAATGCAAAAGTTTGCCCTTAGGTTGGCCCATTTGCATCCTTAGATTCATGCTCTTAAGTTATCAGTTTGCATTTTCATTTGTCATGTACATGGCTCACGCATGCGGAAAGAGTTATTTGAAACTATGGTGCAGAGGGAAAACATTGCTCTGCAAATGTTTTAAAATAACTTTTGATGTATTGGTATTGTCTGGATGCTGACCTTGGGAGAGGGGATGCTCATCAGCTGTGACCTAGATGCAAGAACAGAGCAGTACAGTGGGCCGCTCCAGAGGGATTCATGGTGGTTTGCTTTTGAAAAATACACTGTCAAGATATCCTAATGCTTGTTGTCCATGAAGGGACTTGATCATGTTAAATGTTGCTATGTATGGTAGGGCTTTTGTTTGTAGAGTGTTTACTAGTAAAGCATTTAATAAAAAGCTATCGGTTGTTTGGTAGCAATGATAGGTGTTGCATTGTGCTTTCACTTATCTAACCATCAGTACTATTTAAAAAAAGCTAATATAAAGTATTCATAATTTATAAATTATTTATTTAGTATTTTAATCTAGATGATGTAATAAGTAATGAAGTTTTATAGGTAATATAAAATAGAATACTATTTAGTAATATTATTATATTATGATAATATTATTATAATATAATAATATGATATTGTTATTAATGGAATTTTACTAATAATGGTATAATATAATTATGATGTAATACAAAATAATATTATATAATAAGTATAATAAAATATTATTTTATTATGTTATACTATTGTTATATCGTCCTAACAAAACTGTTATCATAAAAATTGTTAATTTATAAAGTATTTTTATATCTTAATCTTAATGATGTAATAGATAAATTCAAAATTCTCAAATGTATGAATACAGCATAAGATACATCAACTTAAATGCTTATACTAATAAAAAGTATTTGAAATTATATTTAAAAAGTTTTCATTGTCGAGACTTGAACTTAGGTTTGCAGTTTCTCAATGCATACCAAGTAAAGATTTTACTCGCAAGCTCCATTATCCTGGCAAACCTTTTCAGCTTTTGGAGAAACCAAAAGGTTGTTTCAAAATTTTAATTAAGCACTTTAAAATCATCCAAAAAAATTTCTGGCCTTGAAAAAATGTTCTTGGCCCTTCAAACGCAATGCTTGGAGAAGCACACATGTTTTGTTACCAGAGTGTGCTTAGAGAAGAAAATCAGCTGTTAGATAACCTGGCAAAACTATCAAGAAGCTTTTTTAGTTCACTTGAGCCTCACCAGCTGGTACAAGACGGTCTCCAGTGGTTACCGGTAGGCAGCATATGCACAGTTGCAAATTCTCAAAAATTAGAACCCAGTCATTATTGTTAGTAAATATATTTAATATCTCAAATTTAAACTTGGAAGAGTCCTTCGAACATTAGACCCTTGTAAGATGTTTAGAATTTCGATTCACAATTATTTCAGGATATGTGTAACTCAATAATATAAATCCCATTAGATAGTGCAACATAATTTTATCCGTCTTTTAAGCGGAGATGGAGATGAATTACCCAAGAATTGCGTTTGTGTTGGAATTAATATATTGCTTAAACATCGCATCAAACAGTTGAAGTTTGAAGAGCTTGTTGAGTCTAACATGGGTTCTTTTCCTTTTCATAGAAACCAACCCACACTATAACTACACAGGTTTAGGGCTTCTGGAGATGAATTACCCAACAATCAAGTCCAGGTGCTGAGCTAAGAGGAGTCACTATGATTTTGTCCAGAAGCTTTGCTCAGAAAAGCTCATTAGTTCAATTTTTTGCATGAGTTCAACAACAATTGTGGTTCAGATGACCGCTTTGACAAAAAATAGACTGCAACTTTAGCATAGGCATTTTATTCTTCTGAAGAATTAGTACACCTTATTCAATAGACAGATAATTGGTGGTTATCATAGAGGACAAATAATAGGAAAGTTAATCATCAAGATGCTTGTCTAACACTGTGTTCATCTAGCCAAAGAATGATGTCATCAAAGACTTGAAATATCATCTCATCCATCTCGCCTTCAAGAAGGGAATGGCATGCATCTTTGTAAAGGTGTAGCTTCTTGTCTGAGCTACATGCATTCTCATACAAAGCCTTACTGACAGAAGGATCTGTTACGATATCAGCTTCACCATGTAGAATTAGTAGTGGTAGAGAAACCTGGGGAAAAAATGAAGGAAGAACTAGTGTTCAATAATATCTTTAAAGATACAAACACAAGCATCATAATGCTCGACAATTTCATCATTTTCTAACGATACATCTTTGTTAGAAACTGTTAAAACATAACAAACAACCATGCATTTCTCCTCATAAGTCTAATATGTATGTCATAGTTCCAATGCCTGGAAAAAATCATGTTCTCATTATTAATTAAAAAATTAATCAGAAAAAGTACATTAACTACTAAATTTGATAACTAAACTGGAAACAATGGGTTTATTTTGTACTTCTTTCAATCGGCGTTCTATCTCTTGGCTGGTTCTCAGCAATTCGACTGCTGTCCTCAAGCGTGGTTTGTCTTTGTAAGAAATAACATTGTAACGAGTCTGCATCCAACATTAACAAAAAAATCCAGGCATTGTTGATTAGTTAAATTTGTAGGAAACATAAGTGAAGCAAACAGTCTTCTCAAAACAGCATTAGCAGTGTGCATATAATAACAGGAATGTTCCAGTCATATGTTTCATCAGCACATTCACCAATAGAATGCTGCAGAATGAAACACTGCTTCTACTTTACAACAAGCTGGCCTAGATCCAGTTCTATCTTGTGAAATCCAAGCTCATATGTGGAAATGCAAGACAATCAAACAAACCTGCTCCCTTTTCTTGGGATCTTTGAATGCCAATTCTGCTAAATCTTTTGAGGAACCAGCTTCTCTTTTGGAAGAAATTTAGACATGCCAATCAGGAATTGCACCACAGGCCAAGGTGGAACCATATCATCTGCTATCTACTAAAACTAACTTCAGTTACTATAATGCATAGATTATAATAGTTAAAGATCCACAACAATGCTTAGACATAATAATCACCTTACACATGGGTGCAACTAAAATTGCACCATCCCACGCATATGGCTGTTTGAAGTGCACCTTCAAAGCAACTGCTCCACCCATGGATTCCCCAAACAGGAAGCTCGGAAGGCCACGGTACTCGGGATTTTCTGCACGCGATAGTCAGCACACTAGGTAAACTTATACAATATTAATGTTGATAACTACTTATTTACATGTCAGACAACTGACAGCCATGGAACGTAATACTAACAACTATTTAAGTACAAGTGAGGGCATCCAAAACAAACAGCCAATCCCAAAAGAGCATCTCAAAAACGGCACAGCACGAAGAATGAGGATCCTGAACAATCTCGTACTTAACTGGCATGGGTGTGATATGGATATTTTATTTAATGTGTTTGAAACCATTATGTAAGCTTTCATGCGATTATTTAGGTAAAATATAAGTTGGGAAAAGAATCATAGTTCCCTGAAAGCCAATGAGATGAGCTTTTTGGGCTAAGTAATTTGCATGAATGTTTTTCAGAAGTTCCTGGTTCTTAAACTTTCTAGAGTACCTGCTTTCTTATTTGATAATAAGAATTGCTTTTGCTCCCATTTGCACTTTGTAGAACTCAAAATGTGCCCAGCTTTGCTGTCTTGACTTGTTATTTAGAGGTGTCACAAGACCTGATTAATCTAGAATGCTAAAATATCCTAAGAGATGTATAGCTTGTGCATCTTATCTTAAAAATATTTTGAAGAGAACTCCATTTTATTCCTAGGTGACCCTACAAGACATGGATATGTGTTAGAGTGGGTTACATTGCTATAGAGCAGTGATACCTAACAATCAGCTCCTTCAAGCTGACAAACATCACAATTTTGTATGATTATCATGTTTACAGTAACTGGAAATTTGGCTAGGAATCATGCATGTTCTCTAGAATCCATTGTGGAAGATATGCCCATGAACTGAAAAACCATCCCAAGTTCAATAGTAACTGTTCTTAAGTGCTCAAGTAGAATACTAATTAGCAAACCAAGTAAATGGTAAATAAGTCATCAGCTCTTGGAATCCAAAGACTGAAACCATGATTAACTTTCTTGTGAGTAATCATTCTAACACCATTCCAAGTTCTGCATCAAGGTAGATGGAGATGGAAAAGCAAATTCTTTTCCATCATTTATGTAAAAAGAAACTTAAGAGAAACCACATCCCTCCGCATAGCTAACCAACTCCATTGTCCACCATTCACACCTAGATGGGCATAAATCGAAGTACAGTTTCACCCAAAACTAGGAAAGCTTGACTGAAATGTTCTGGTTTTGTCCAGAACAGATATACTTTAGAGATTGAACTTAAACTAATATAGGGAGCCAAAATTATTGTGTATATGGCTATTTATGGTAATCTTTTGTTATTCTTCATATCTAAATTTGTTGGGATCATTTCCTCTATATTGACCTTGGATTTTACAAATTTTAAGTAGATATGCGGATATAATAAAGTTAGGTTCTAGGAAAAGTTGTTCTTCTACCAAACCTCAGCTAATACAGAGCTCAAATCTCATATACATTTAAACTGCATATGTAATATTGCCATCCTAAGAAAACAATATATTACATATAAGCATGATTCTTTTTATGTTAATATTCCATTGTTAAAAGAATTTATTTTTCTTTTCACTGCTGCAATCTGAACTGCTGAAATGAACCTCCAGGGGTCCAAGACTAGAACATGCTTAAAGAAATGTTCTCTAGTTTATTTCTTGGCTTATTTTATTTTCTCTTTTTTCCCTAATTTTAAATGATTTTTCATGGATGTTTGTATGGTTTTCTAACTGCCGAAAACCATTGAAATCACTGAAACTACTAAAGAAATTCATTTGGTATGGACAATGCCAAAACCAAGTTTTCGAGCCTAGGATCCAAATATAGGCTAGTGCCATTGCCATTTCGAATCCTGCAAATTCTCCAATATCAAAAATAACATGCAAGGGCTAAGAATCTCTATCCACATCCCAAGAAACAATAATTAATCCACCTTTTCTAAAGGGCCTTCACTTTTAGGATAATTACATGATACTCTCCCAATCAAGGTTCACTATACTGGTACCAGGCCCTAGACCATTTAGCTGATGGCATGGTTCGGTATGCTCCCGTGCCATTCCGTATCAAATTCAAACCAACATAGTAGAGAGGGTGGAGGGAGACTAGGAGAAAGGAGAAAAGAGAAAGGAGGGTAGGAGAGGTAGAGGGAGAGAAGGCCTCCAGAGGCTGCTAGAGGGTCGTTGAGGCCATCACACCACTGTTGAGCCTGCTAAAAAGCTGGAGAGGCTCCCTCCTTTCGATCAAAATAGGAATTTTGGCTCTTATGCCAACTTCACTTAAGTGAAGTCGGCAACAACATTGTTGACTTCACCTGAAAATCATAAAATATTAAGAAAAAAATAAACAAAATAAGAGCCAAAGTCCCTATTTCAATCGGGAGGAGGGTGGAGCCCCTCTAACTTTCTAGCAAGCTCAACAGCAGCATGACATTTCGACGGCCTCCAAAGGCCCTCTCTCTCCCCTTCGCCGCCCCCCCCTCCTCTCTTTTCCTCTTTCCTTCTCCCTCTCTCCCTTTGCCAATTTCTTGTTTAGATTGCCAGAACTGTCTCAATCTGCCACCGACATAGCTTGGTATGCTCCGAATTGGACGGTTCAGGATGGTTCTGCAATACAAGAACCATTCAATTCTATCAAGCTATGAAATCCAGTCACTCTTCAATTTGACCCATATATCTCTCGCCAACCAACAACATGCAAAGTTAGAAAAGGATTGCATTTAAATGTTTATAATCACGGTCATAATTATCTCCCACTTTACCTGAGGAAAAGCAACTTCATGTTCTTCTTTTAATCCTAACATTTTTACACAAGGTGGGCATGTCTGCTGGTGAGATCTCCTAGAGTCCAATCATATGGAAAGAATTTAATTGGTACTGAACCATTGAGTACAGAAAGGAGTTGTATATCTCATTTTTCCCTATGCATCTCTAATTGAGCTATAGCAGAAATATTAGATCTTGTTAGATTCATCTTATAATTGAAGCACCTTTTTTCCTCAAAAAATTGAAGAATCTTTTTGGTAGAGACAAACATATCCTGTACAAATATGACATGACGCAATAACATATGTCATGGACTACCAGATCTGGAAAATGTTGACTTCACCGACACCCAGCCAATCACCATCTCCAGTGGTCATATAAGGTACTCTGTTTTTGGTGTGAAAATATAGATAGGATGTCTCCTTGCCATCTTTTCTATTAAACATGTGAGACATGGATGGAAAAGGCAAAAGGTGTTTTTGCCAATTCACTTCAATCACCCATCATCACAAGCTAGATTTCTGCATTCCATAGACCAATATATATAGAAGGTTTCTTGCTTCTCTATTCAAGTGAAATCTTCAGGAAATTTCTTGGATTAGAAGGATGATATCCATCATGTGAGGACCCTCAGTAAATAGTAATATGAATAGAAATAAGCTCCTCACAATCACTTGTAATCTAAGCAAGCTCAGTGGTAATCTATCTTAAACATAAAATATTTTGTCTTAGAAGCCTATAGCAGTAAATGTATGGTCACTTCCTTTTGGAACCTCTTAGGTGAAAAAGGTATAAGATAGCAGCTCATGTATCTTTCTTTATAGAACTCTAGCAATTCTCAGAGTATGATATGTTAAATCCACCTAGATGAGGAGTTTGTTTAAATTAGCTAAGAAACCACGTACTCTCATTTGGATGTAATTGTTTGTCTATCAATTGATTTTTTACCATCATGAGTCTTCTAATACTTCCTATCTAGGGACTAAAAAATTCTATATCAATTATTTGTGCACACAATCTCGACTGGGCCAAATCTTAGTTAATAATTTAAGTCATTAAGGGTGTAAGAGATATTGGTATCATAGCATGTATGATGAATATGAAGAAATTAACTCTTTTCAGCATCAGAATTTGTTGTATCTGAGAAGTTAACCTTACATTAGTCTACATATTGAGCTGATTTTCAATATGAACTACATTCATTCCAATGCTTGAAACAAGGTCTGTTGAACTATCTTGAATCGAGAGGTGCAAAGTGTACTGAAACAAACCAGCCAGGAACTAGGATGGTTTGGCCTCCCAATTCAGTCCTAGGTCAAAACTACCACAAACAGAGCTGAATCTTTAGGTTCTTCCTAGTTTCAATCTATCATAGGCAGTTCCAAAGCCTAATTGAACCAGTTCTTTTAATGTCCTCCCTATCACTGATCCTCCTTGCCTCTTGCAACTCACATATCACAGGACATTAAAAGATCGCATATCACATTGATCAGAAGCCAGAGGTCACAGATCAGGGGATAAAGGTTGCAGATTGCGGGCCGAAGGTCATGAATTAGGAGCCAAAGATTGCAGATCAGAGGTTGGAAGTATGTTTGCCCTTCTCTCCCCTCCCTCCCTCCCTCCCCCAGCTCTCCCCTTCGGATGAAGCCTGGAGGTGCAGGCATGGCGCTGCACACCATGTGTCAGTATGGCACAGTATAGTGCTGCATCGACACGGTCCCTGAGTGGTATGGTCACCAATACTGGTTTTATGAACCTTGCTTAAATCTTATGTTTGATATAAAAATATACATGCATAAGTACTGGTGCCTAACATAATGTGTCACTTAATATGAATCATTCATCAATATCAAATATATCTTATATCATAAGGTATCAATTTCATAACTACCACCATGTCATGTTGCATATCAATTTCTAGTGGAGCCATATGACACAGCTGAACATAGATCAAAGAACACACGAATATAACCATATTTAGATCCAAATGGCACAAAAGTTATTCCTCTCATCTCCAAAACAAATCTGTCTATAACCATAAAAAAATTGTCAACTTGATGTAAGTTAAGGAAGTTGTCTTGTTTTTCATGCTTGTCATCAGTAGGACCTAATTTCTTTCCTTGTTTACGATTAAGTTATCTAATCTATTTATTTTGTCTAGAATGGTTTGATTTAATAATACAAATATACCTATATAAAGGTTTTTTTTAAAAAAATCTATGAATACACGATTGGTATAAAGTTATCAACTGGTCAACTTCTTTATTCACATCAACAAAAAATTGAATAAACATGATCAACTGACTTAGTATTGTTTGAAATTCTAGCATATGCCATATAAATGACCTCTTAAGAGAATGTATCTAAATCCTTAAGCATAAAATTGTTTCTCTTGTAAAATTCATTATATGTAGATCAGATAATATACAATCATCACCAACTACTATTCAATTACTATTGCATGTGATATAGTCCACAAATCTTCATACTCATAGCTTTTGAGATGACATTATTCTTTTAACATCTATTGTTTTGAAATTAACTTAATATTTTTTAGTCAACTAGTTCATTCATTACCAGACATTTCGGTCTATGAAGAAAATCATAAAGACAGCATCCTACCTTTGATTTTGGAGAAATGCTCAACTACATCATCAACAAGCGCATCAAAGCTGGGAATATAACCATGAAGTCCTTCTGAAAGACCAAATCCAGGGTAGTCCAATGCAAAAATACCATATCCAGATGATGCTAATTTCCTGGCTATACCTATGCAAAGCAAGTACATTATCTTCATAAGTCACAAGTCTGAAAGTCTTCATCGAGTACTTCAAAAATTGAACAATTCATGACCACGAGTTTGTACGGAGCACTAAATACCCTCAAAGAAAAATGAACAAGTATCTGCATAGCCATGACAAAAACAACCAATGCCTTTATTGGCAAATTCTCTGGAAGCCAACTTTTCGTGAAAATTTCAACACCTCTGGAATTCACCTCATACACCTGTGTATAAGATACTAAATCAGGATCCACCTTCAAATAAAATATAAAGCATCCTATTCTGTATACTGCAAAGAATGCAACCATTAGTCATAATGTCAAACACCCATGATGAAAGTAATATTGCCACATGAAACTTCTTATATAGTAAACAAAGAATGAACTCTTGAAAAGAAACTAGGAAAAAGGTGAAGTGGCCTCTCTTCAAAAAAGCATGCATTCCTTTTAACTACATTAGCATTTACCCATAAACTATCCAAAGAGCATGGTCAGCATGCTTTTAGCATAGTAGCATAGTTCTATTCCTAATTAATGAATGTGTTCAAGTTCTTCCTTCAAAAAAAAAATGCTGTAGAGTAATCATTACCTGTGCATTAAATAGATGATGGATTGCATATATTCATATCTCAGAAAATGACAACAGTAAGGAAATGGAGTTGTCACTAGCATTTATGACCAATAATATTGAACCAGTGTAAGAAAATGATAGAAGAAATGGCATCATGCTCAAAAGTTGTTACCTCCTTCGATTTTATTCCAGAATATTGTGCCTATGAAAAATAACACAAAGAATATTGTTAGTTTCATTAATGAACCAGTAAAATAACCCCATGAAAATTTCAGATTAGGCAGTATTGGTAAAATCAATGTTCTTTTATAAAAAAATTACTATCTTTCATATAAGCAATAAACCTTAAAGCCATGAAGGAAAAAAAAGGTGCATCAGCGAAGTTATGCAAGTAAATGACGTTTCCCGAAGCACGTAAGTAACTGGTGTATCTGAGCTGAGCTTGAGCAAAATAGGAATAATCAAACTCAGCTCAATTATAGTTGTAACCTCTTTCAAAATCAAATTTTGATTCAAATAATCTTGGACCACACATTATAAGTGAGAGTTGTTCACTAGAGATCCGTTTAAGAGATTTGTCAAGAACCTGACGTCCTTCATGAGCTGATATTTGTATATTCTTAGTCATTGGATCCTGGTCTAACAGCTGAAGCATCATCAACAATAAAACCTTCACCAATACATTAATACTATTGCTAGCTTTGAATGATTCAACATCAATCCATAAACAAAATTGATAATATCAAATGACTTCAAGCAAGGTTTTAAGTCCCATGGGACACGGATGTCCTGATTTCTCTATAAAACGAGATGCCTCATGTTGCGGCCAAGGGCTTATGGTTTGGCATGTGAGATATTGTCCGTTCTAGCCCGTGGGCCTCATAGTTTTATCCTTCAAAAAACATCTCATGTGAACAGAATGATTTCTTCCTATACAAGTCAGAGTTTTCCTTGACTTACAACCAATATGGGACTAATAATATCCTCCCTTCTACACTACAATACCCCACTATCTTGCTTCGTGCCAATGGTGGTTTCGATCGGCAATCCCATGGGTACCTTCATCTTCCTTCTCTTCTTCTTTCCTTCCTTTCATGTTTGTTCTTTCTTTTTTTCTTTTTCTTCTTTCTTTCATTTCTTCCTTTTTTCCTCCTCTCTCTTACCTTCTTTCTTTCCTTTTCCTCTCCTTGCTTTTCTTATCACTTCTTTTGCTTCTTTCTTTTTTTCTTTTTTTCTTCTTTCTCTTTCTTCCTTCTTTCTTTCCTTTCATTTTTTTCTTCTCCCTTCCTTTCTTTGTTTCTTTTCTTCTTTGTTCCTTATCCTTTCTTCATTTTTCCTTCATTTATTTTACTTCTTCTTTCTCCACATGGATAGGTTTTGGAGTCCCAACCTCCTCTCGGTTCAATTTTCTCACATGAACGGGCAGGACGGCCAGGACGCCCCCCCATCCTGCTACGACTTAAAACCTTGACTACATGTATATTGGTATAAAACACAAATTGGCAGGCACGCAATAAACGAAATATGAATGAAATCTCAAAAACGGAAGAAGAAAAACAAAAAAAAAAAAAAAGAACTGGCTTTGAAGCAGAAAGGAACAGAGCATGCAATACCTTAAACAAGCAATGATCGATGCCGAGCTGCACATCCTTGAAGGCCTCGCGGATCCTCCGCCGTTCCGAGGCCTGATCGAGGTTCGCCTCACAGACCATCTTGGCGAGCTCCTCGTCCACTCCCTCCCATCTCATCGCGCCTTCTCTTCCTCCTCCTCTCCTCCTCCTCCTATTATTTAGAACTTCGAAACCACAAACCCTGACGCTATCTAACGAGGCCAGAAAGGACCGGAGGTGATAAAGAATGGGAAACAAAAGGAAAGGTGGGAAAGATGATGAGATGAGAGGCACGGACGGGAAACCTGCACTATGATACGAATTTCGAGTGGACAGGTGGAAGAAGGAAAACAAGAAGCGCAGGTTAGCAAGAGTAAAGTGAAATTGACGACAAGACGTGTCACGGGTAGCATGAACTCTTTGGAATGTTCCAAACTAGGGCAAGACGAGTTTTGATTGCTTAGGACGATTTGAGTTAATGTGGGCCCACTTCGCTATAAATCAAAAAGAACATGTGGCCTTACTTGACCCAACCCGGAACGAGTTGGAGTTGTATCTTTTACGTGAAAGAACGATTTATCTCCGTTCATGGCATCAACCGTTGGATCCCACGATAGCCACGTGGATGGATGATGAAGTTATGTGAAGTATTTTTCAGATTTGTATGAGATATGATCCGACGGTTGATATTGTAAAACAAGATCAATCATTGTTGTACGTAAAAGACAACCCAAACCCTTCCAAACCGTTCTATAAGAAACTAGGGGGCACATGTCCCACTGTTATCCTTATCCTGGTGAGTGTCTCCAAATAATGTGGCAAAAGAGAAACGGTTGAGGTCATTATTAGCAGCGATGGCAGAACAGATGAGGAGTCTATATCTCTCATATGTTGCATTGCTTCTTTTTTTTTTTTTTTGATTTGTTGTGGGGGGGGGGTTGGTGCAAAGCTCATATATTGCATTGTTTGTACCACAGTCTAAACCATTTTTCCTTCTTGGTCCTCCACCTAAAGCATATATGGAGTAAGAGCCTCGATGCAGCAATAGAATATTGAGAATTTGGCTAGTATGGCATGAACGGCATTCAACAATAGAGAATCAGCAAGCTGTAATATAAAATAATAATTTAAATATATAAAAGTAACTGTAATAATAATTAATAATATCCAAGTCATATGCATTTAAAAATATGAAAGGATTTAACTATAATAGTAAATAATAAGATTCTGATCATATGATGCACCTAACTAGGTTTAAATTATATCTAGGCCATTTGGTGCACCCAACTAAGTTTATATTATTTTTATTTGGCTCCATTTAAGTAGATTTTTATTCAGATTTGATTAGATTTATATTGTATGATAAGAATATCATATCGATGATTCAAATTGTTGGATACAATATATCATCTCTAAATTACTTATATATTATAAATCATATAATTCGGAGACTTTTGACTTATGTATCAATAATAAAAATAATATTTTAAATAATATAAAATAATATATATCTTTTTAAATAATTTAAATTAGATGGTTAATATAGATTTAAATTTTTTTTAAAGATTTATTATATATAAATGATTTAAAATAATAAATCATATTTAATAGTTCAGATCAGGGATAAAGAGTCTTCATCGTCTAATCTTAATCTAATTAAATCTTTGTAAAGCTTCATTTAAGTGTAGTCAAATCAAGCTCTATATATTTTAATAAAATATAATACAAAGATATATGATGCAAGTTGATGTCATTGAGCTGGTTACTCCAAATTTATTATATGCCAAAACGAAGTTATACATGTTCCCAGCCACAGCTGAACCTTAAAGTTGTCCGAGAACAATCAGCAGATGTAGGACATTGTATTTTGGTTCTCTTTCAGTGGGGTATTTTTTTTTTCTCTTTTTTTGGTAAATTTCAGTGAAGGTGTATTTAATGCGACTCTCCTTTGGGTGTCAAAGACATCGCGCTGTACTCGGACCTCTTCAATGACTGGGGTGTCTTGCGGTTATCATGGTATTAAAAGCATCGTGTTGTACCTACGTATCAGACCATCCACCCGAGCAAGGTGTCATTTATGGAGCTCTTTCGCGGGTGTGGATGTCCGAGGGCGCCTAGATACAGATAAAACCATACAATAATGACTTTGTCTTAGTTTTATCATTGATGTCGGTTGGTGTTAGCGATAATTTCGTTCTGATAGAAGATGTGAAGCTTGCAAAGGAAGATTATCCTTTGTGGATTGATAGGAGATGTGAAGCTTACAAAAAAGATTATCTTTCATGATTTTTCAAATCTCAGGTCTCTCTCAAAAATTTAAATAGTTAATGACAACAGAGCAGATAAAAAAGAATAACAAATAAAATCTCTCGGATGAGGAAAGATAACGGCCATATTTCATCCAACAAATAAGGCTAACCGTCTGATCCTCTTCTTCTCATAGCTCTTCAGCCTCCATCCATAAATAAAGAGCTAAGAAAGATCCTCTAGGTATAAAATCTCCTCTCTCTCAACACGTTCATTTCTTTCTTCTATCGTCGGATTTCTGACTTGAGCATCGGAGAATTTTCGTCGGAGCCACCTCCAATTAGGGGCTTTTCTTGCAGGTCCTAGTGCCGCTGTCCAGCTGTCGACGTCCAACTCCAACTGATCCGATCTCAAGATAAAAATATCCGTTAATAAATTTTTTAAATTTTTTTTCAAAAATTCAAACAACCACCGGCAGCAGAGCAAAAAATAACAATAAAATCTCTCTAGACAAGAGAAAGATAACAGTCATATCTCACTCAAAAAGATAAAGCTAACTCTTTTAAATATGAAATCTCCTCTCTCCCAACACGTTCACTCCTCTCTTTTTGTTACCGAATTTCTGATCTGGACATCGAAAAATTTTCATTGAAACTACTTTCAGTTAAATTTTTTTTTTTATAAATTTTATCACCATATTTCGATCATCATCAATTTATCGTCGCCATCCAACCCTAACTAATCAGATCTCGAAACAAAAATCTACATCAACGATGAGGTCCATCGAATAATAGTTCTCCACGGCAAATATTTTTTTGGTACGCGGTCCCATCCAAAGGCCCGCTCCAAGTGTCGCTTTCCTTTGGCTAAAGTAGTGAGAGATAAACTGAATATTTAACGTGGAACATGTCTTGCCCATAATAACGTGGGCCACAAATTTTAGCCTTACTGAAAGCTATCATGATGCGACCAAACTTAAATTCTTTCGACTTCCCCGAAAAAGGGGCACCAGCATCACCACCAGTGTATTTGCTAGGTGAGATGTAACGATCGGAGCTCCAAAGGCGCAGGAAGAAACCCAAGCGAGGAATACATCCATTAGCAAACTTTGAAGCCAATTGAACAAGAAACAATTAATCTGATGCTCTGGTCAATAGACCAGGACTAAGTAACATGCAAGTGTTGGAGATTATCGGAGTAACTCTCACGGATTACATTTTTTAAAAAAAATCTTAGATGATTTATAATTTTTTACGCTTCTTTATATAGGAACTCTGGCTCACCTGGTCCCTATCACTTTCAGGTCCAAACGGGTCCAAATTGTTGTGGAAACTAGGATTGCTCCGGAAGGTGGACCATGTACTGATTAGTTTGCAGTTTGTTCAAGTAAAGGCGGAATGGTATGAAAAAATGTCTTTCTTTTATAATATAAATAACATATATGAAATATTAAACATATCCCTCTCCAATGTGATTTCTGACGACCACGATGATGATGATTTAATAATAATAATAAATCTACTCCATCGTTATTATCTTTAAAGGAACTATTGGAATATAGTTTTACTGCATCATGGGGTGAGGTTATCCACTAAACCAAGCGAAGAGGAAGTAGAGCTGAAATTGGATAGAATATTGATATATCCATATCTATATTTATTTTATTTAATGACTACAGATATGGTCATAGATGTTAGTCAGATATAAAAATTTATATCCATATTTGTTTTAAACTTATATAGATACAGATTGAATATCGATGATATGGATATAAATATAGATATAAGTTAGATAAGTAAATTTATAAATCTAAAATTAAAAATATTATTAAGTAGATGATAAATCAAGTTATTAGTATGTTAATATGATCATTTATATTACTTAAAAGTTTATAAATACTATATAAATTAAATAAAATGAAATATTTAAATATGGATCAAGACAGATCTCATAATTCTCTATCCATATTCATATCCATTTTCTATAATAGATATGGATATTAATCAAATGCTAAAATTTCTATCTATATTCGGATAGATTCAGATATAAAATAGATTTAGATGAATATCATTTGATCCAAGTTCACCCTTAGGAGAATGGATATGAGAGCACACAAAGCTAATGATATCCCATTGCCATGAATTAAGAGCAGGAGAAACATAGATGAAGCTTCACGAAACTCATGGATAAGGTGCAAAGCCAAGTTCCCAATATGCAGTCTCAGAAGCTTTACCTTGAAACAATCTTTCATTTCCAGAATACCATAGTCACCAACCCCAATGGTAGAACAAAGCCTGGTCAGAATCATGGTTAGAAATACATGCCAATAAGGGCTTGTTTGGCTATTTCTATACGATTGGACTAAAGCCCATAAGATTTGTGGATTGAATAATCCATTTAAGTATAACCTTGTATCAACCAAACTCCATTTAGCTGAAATCATATGGGAGAAGAAAAGACTTCGATAGTTTTTTTTCCTCCTGGTTCTTGAAGGCCAAAGTCTAGAATTTGGGCTGGGTTTAGACAAACTCTTATAAAGTACATGCAAGATGGGCTAACAGGCTTGATTTCTATAAGATTTGCAGCCCAAACCCATAGAAATATCCAAACTGGCCCCAAGGACTGAGTGGAATTGAAATTACTGTTGTTAATCATTTGGCAGCTATACAATTCCAAGCAGCCCTTATGAAATGAGGATTTACCAAAATATGTTCAACATATTGCAGTTGGCAAGTTGTTGCTGTAACACACCTCTTGAAGCTAGAATAGTCTTGTAAGGTAGACAGCACCAGATAATTTTCCACAGAAGTAATTTAAACCCTTGGCAGAGCACTAATGTCCCATATACATTTGAAATTAGTTGCAGAGGTTGCATTAATGTTCTTACAGATGACCTTTTAAACATCTTTAACTTGTATATCATTTAACGTTGTCCTGCTTCAGGCCAACTTGTCATCGATTGGAAAATGTGGGAGAGCTGATCTATTCCAATGGCAGGAACTTCTATAATAGTTGAATGCACCAAGCATTGTTTGATGAAATTGGAGATACAACATCCATATTGGTAGGTTTGATGCTTCTTCCATTGCCAACCTGAAAAGCATCATGAACCACACAAACATTGTCACAAATTGCCTTCCAAATGCTAGAAGTATTGCCACCACTATTGTATGTCTCCAATCTTCCATCAAGCGTGTATTTAGTTGGTAGTTGTTGGGCAATTGAATCTGCTCCCTCGATTCAGAGTAGGCCAACCGACTACCTATCAGTTACGGATGATGGATCATTAAAGCTATATTGCAGGATGAGTTCTGGCTCAATTACAATACATCACCCGACTTTCAATCGATCTAATAGGCACAAACCACTATCAATCGGTAAGCCGACTGACAGTCGGCAACTCTCAACCAACTTTCTTAGCAGATACAGTTCAACTATAACGACTCAACCGACTTTAAAATCGATGGTCAATCAATATGCCAAAGTCTCCAATCGATGGTCATCTGGAACCCTATAAGTACCGACATATAGTCGGCACATTCAGACTACCGACATAAAGTCAGTATATCAGAAATCATCAGTGCAGAAAGTGTGTAATGGCCATATACTGCGACTATCAGTGGGCATTAACTGCCCACCTCACGATCATATAGTATCAAAATAACGGGACCTACATGTCAAACCGTTACAAACGGTTACCAACAACTCATCGATAAAAGAGAGGTAAATGAACAATATTGGTAAGATACTTCTGGGCTAATACTCTACCACTTCGAATATTCTATTTACTGTTTACCATTTCCCACTGACTTAAGTATGGGAGGGTCTCCGTCGGACACGATTTCAGTCAGTGTAACTTTTTTTACAAGTTGCTCTTCGTCGGGCTAGGTGCAACAGGGAATTGACCGCAATAGATTGGCACGTTAGGTAGGAGAAAAATGAAAACATCTTATTATGATAAAATAAAAGCTCAAAACAACTCCACTGACTCCACCAAGCAATCTTCCATCGGAAAGACCTCCCTTCTCCACCTTCAATAGCAGAGCCCAGTTCTTTGCATCCCGTTATCACTACGAACATCCAATTCACTGCTTTAATGTAGTAATAAAAAAACTGTCGGAGACAGTGTACAACCTTCAACAGCAATAGATACAACAGCAGCAGCAGCAACTGGTGGCGGAGGAGCCGGCGGCACGTATAGTACCATCCAGGCACAGTCGCCATGCTCCACTACTATCCCTTTCTTCATCGTCGGAATGATGACCGTCTTGACACTCTCACCATATCAAGCCAGCACCTTCCTAACACTCTCACCGTGTCGCCCATCATTCACAGCGGTCTCCTTCTCATTATTGACTTCATAGCATGAAGAAAGAGAAGAGGCCACGCACACATTCAACTTCTCAATCCTCGAGTTTTTCGGGGGACTCTACTCCTAGATTCTCACAGCAACAACGGCTCGATGATTACGAATGCAAATTTAAGAAATCGACCGTCAACTCATCTGACTTTGAGTGGATGGCCGAGGGTCCTCCAATGATCTTAGCATCCAACCGCTCCGCCTTTCTCCCAGTGCATCTTGAATGAGCTGATTTCATCAAGGTTCAAGATGCTGCAAATGGAGCCATATGATGGCTCCACCAACCTGATTGACCATCTGAAGAGCTACAAGGCTCTCGTGATGATCTAGGGGACAACCAACACTCTCTTATGTATTGGCTTTCCGACTATCATTCGAAAAGCTACTCAAGCCTGGTACTCTGGGCTCCAGTCGGAAAGCATCCACTCTTTCCAGCAGCTAGAACAATCGTTCATGGCCCACTTCAGCACCAACCGAAAGATGCCGCAAATATCCGACAGTTTCTTCTCCATCAAGCAGGATGAAGAAGAGACATTGAGAGACTTCGTAGTGCATTTCAATATCACCACGCTAGAGGTTTGGGACCTCAACGAAGATATGGCCATTTCAACCATGAAGAGAGGTCTGAGAGAATCCAAGTTCACTTACTCTCTGAATAAGACTCTTTCTCAAACTTATGCAGAACTTCTAGAGTGTTCGTACAAGTACACTTGCATGAATGAGAGCGCTACTGACTGACATCAAATAGAAAAAAAAGATTAAAAAATAAAAAAAATGGAGCTTCGACCGAATCGAGTCGGCCAACAACCAACAAGGAAGCATCACCCATCGATGGAGTCCAAGGCCGAATAATTATGACAGTAAGTATGATTCTTACACTTCTCTTTCTGCTCCCTATATGTAGATTTTGATAGAGATTGAGGGAGAGGAGTACTTCTATTACCCCTCACCGATGAAGGCACCATTGAGGAGCCGCGACAAGAAGAAGTACTATTGGTTCCATCGTGATCATGGTCATGAAATCAAACAGTGCATTCAACTCAGAGATGAGATAGAAGTCCTGATTTGACAAGATTACTTCAAAAATTTTGACAAGACTACCTTGAAAATTTCGACAAGACCGCTCGACTCAACCTCCTACCGACCGACAATCTCAACCACAATCTAAGGAAGCGATTGATAATCGACCAACGATGGGGGTAATCAATATGATTTTCGATGATCGAGAGACTAGAGGGCAACTTTCAAAAAAAAGTCTACAAAAAAGCAACGACTTGATGATAATGTAATCTCTTTTTTGGAGGATGATGTTCGGAGAATACAGACTCATGATGATGCTATCATCATCTCAGCAACGATAGTAAACTTTGAAGTAAAAGAATCCTAGTAGATAATGAAAGTTCAACTGATGTTTATTTTATTCGATCTTTTTTCGAATGCGACTATCGACTGACCGACTCAGAAGAGTCTCTATGTCCTTAGTCGGTTTTACTGGAGATGCAGTCAATGTGGAAGAAAAAATTACTCTCCCACTAACTATGAAAATAGATCCATGACAAGGTACCATCCTCTTGATATTTACGATTGTTCAAGTTTCTTCAGCTTATAATGCCATATTCGGATGATCAGGACTTAATGCATTGAGAGTGGTGGTGTCGACATATCATCTACTTGTCCAATTGTTAACAAAAAGTGGAGTCGAAGAATATTTGGGGATTAACAACTAGCACAATGCTGTTTATAGTTTCTACCAAAAGCAATAAGCCTGAAGACCATCTATCGCTTGACAAACTGGACCAGAGAAAAATGAAGAAAGGAGTGAGCCAGCTAAGCAACTGGTTTCGATCCCACTAAGAGAAGATGATCCTACAAAGACAATTCAAATTGGATCGCAATTACCTGATGCGGAGCAAAAATAACTGATGGACTTACTAAGAGTAAATGTTGATGTTTTTGTTTGGTCGACGATCGATATGCCAGAAATTTTTTTAGAAGTAATAATTCATCGGTGAAACATCGATCCCAAAGTTAAACTGATGAGACAGAAAAAAAGATCTTTTGCTCCTGAAAGGCAGAAGATCATCGACGAAGATCTTTTGCAGCTGGCTTCATAAGAGAAGCCAACTATCCCGATTGACTTGCCAATATGGTAATGGTGAGAAAGACCAACAAAAAATGATGAATCTGCATCAACTACATCAATCTAAATGAAACTTGTCCGAAAGATAGCTTTTTCTTATCGAAAATCGATCAATTAGTCGATGCGACATCGAAACATCGACTTTTAAGCTTCATGGATGTCTTCATAGGCTACAATCAAATTCAAATGGTGTCCGAAAATAAGGCACATACTGCCTTCACAACTGACAAAGGTATCTACTGTTATAAAGTGATACCGTTCGGTTTGAAAAATATCGGAGCAACCTACCAACGGCTAGTCAATAAGGTATTCAAATTATAAATTGATCGAAATATAGAAGTCTACATTGATGATATGCTGGTAAAAAGTGCCGCAACTTTTGATCATATTCGAAATTTAAAAAAACCTTCGACACACTTCGACGACATCAAATGAAGCTAAATCCGATCAAATATGCATTCAGAGTGACTGCCAAAATTTTTTTAGATTTCTTGTATCACAACAAGGAATCGAGGCTAAACTAGAGAAGAAAGACCATCATCGACATGAAGCATCCCAGCTCTAAAAAAGAGATATAAGAACTCAATGGAAGGATCGCTGCACTTAGCCGATTCATCTCAAAGTCGACAGAAAGATGTCTATCCTTCTTCAAGACCTTATGGTAAATGAAAGACTTTTCATTACCGGATGAATGCTGACAGTCCTTTGAAGATCTAAAAAAATACCTGACATCTCCCCCACTACTTACAAAATCAAAGATGGGAGAAACATTATATCTCTACTTGACGACTTTCGCAGAAGCGGTCAGTTCGGTGCTTGTCCGAGAGGATAAAATCAAATTCAATGGTCAATTTACTATACCAGTAAGGTACTTCATAATGTCAAAATGTGATATTCAAGAGTGGAGAAGATAATCTACGTTCTAATCATATTGGTGCAACGACTTTGATCGTACTTTTAAGTGCATTCAATTGTGATCTTAATGGACCAACCGTTGAAGGCAATTTTGTATCAATCAGATATCTCCGGTCGGATGGCAAAATGAGCAATCAAACTCAGTGAGTTTGACATCCAGTATCGCCCATGACCATCAATGAAGATCCAAGTTTTAGCCAACTTTATCGTTGAGTGCACTGTACCTGACGACGAATCTAATAATAAATTTGATAATAAGCCGGAACAAGTTAAGAATCCTGAGGCCGAACCTATATCGGTATGGATGTTACATGTTGATGAGGCTTCCAACATCTAAGGGAGCGAAGCCGGCCTCATCCTCATCAATTCTGAATGGATTGTAACTAAATACACCCTTCAATTCGACTTTAAAGCATCAAATAACTAAGCTGAATATGAAACCTTACTAGTCAGCTTGAAAATTGCTAAGAAACTCAACATAAATAGCCTGAAGGTCTTTACTGACTCACAATTAATCACTGACAAGTCAAGGATGAGTTTGAAGCTCGAAATCCGACTATGATGAAGTACCTTCAGAATGTGAAAAATCTCACACCAACCTTCAGAGATTTCGAGATCTCGCACATTTCGAGAATAAAGAACGTTCGAGCCGACGTGCTGTCTCAACTCGCAACCACTTCATCCAACTTACTTGATCGAATATTCATTGAATATCTCGAACAATCGACTATCGACAAGGTTGATGAAGTGCTATAAATAAATGATAAACTAAATTGGATGGATCTGATCATCCAATACTTGACTGATGGGACTTTACCTATAGATCTTTTGAAAGTCAAACGACTAAGGTGGATAGCCTCATAATACGTCCTGATGAATGGACAACTTTATAAAAGATCATTCTCCTTTCTGCTACTTAAGTGCTTGAGATCAACTGATGCTGACCATGCTCTCTAAGAAGTTCATGAAAAATTTGTGAAAATCACTTGGGGGCAAGTCATTAGCTTATAAAATCCTGCGTCAGGGATACTACTAGCCCACAATAAAAAAGATGCTGCTGAGCTAGTTTGGAGATGCGAACCATATCAGAAATATGCTAATATACAGTACCAACCGGCCAGTCAATTGATATCGATTGTTGCACCATGGTCATTCATGCGATGGAGAATCGACATATTCGATCTCTTTCCTCCAACGTCTGATCAGAAAAATTTTTAATGGTCGTCATAGACTTCTTCACCAAATGGATAGAAGCTGAATCCCTGATATAGATCATTGAAGGCAAGATAGAAGACTTCATTCAGAAATCTATCATTTACAGATTCGATTTGCCGCATACCATCATCATCGATAATGATCGACAATTTGACAATCAGAATTTAAAAAATTTATATGAGACTTTATATTATGTACAAACTCACTTCAGTCAGCTATCCACAGTCTAACGGTGAGGTGGAGTTGACAAACTAGATAATTTTATATGGTCTCAAGATCTGACTGAATGAAGCCAAAGACCTCTGGATGAAAGAATTATATCCAATCTTATGGACATATCGGATGACTCTTTGCATCCCAATGAAAGAACCATCGTTCAACTTAGCCTATGAAATAGAAGCAATGATTCCAATGGAGATCGGACTGCCATCAACGAGGGTCGAACGGTATGCAGAGCCAAATAGCTCTGAATGTCGAAAAGCCGACTTAGACTTACTCCTAAAAGTTCGACAACAAGCATAAATAAGAATGACAGCATACCGATAGAGAGTAGCCCAGTACTACAATGCAAAGGTCAAACCGAAGGTCTTCCATCTAGGAGACTTGATCTTGAAGAAGGCAAAAATTTTAAAATCTTTAAATCAAAAAAAATTATCTCCAAACTAAGAAGGACCCTACAGGGTGACCAAAATCTTTTGGCCAGACGCATACCAACTAGAAACTCTCGATAGAATGACTATTCCTCGGATATGAAATGTCGATAATCTGAAAATATATTATCACTGAAGTTGTCCATATATACGACATATCTGAAATGAAATGATCGGATTTCAACTTTTTTTGGATATTCAACTATATACAAAATGATATCTGACCGACGACTAATCGGTCAAAGCACACCGGCTCAATTTCGATCGGATGACTATATATGCCCACTCAAGTCGGACAACTATAATATGCCGACTCAGCTCCGATTGAGCGGAACGACATGCTGATTCAACCACGGTTGGGCAGAATAATAAGCCGACTTGACTTC
Organism: Elaeis oleifera; assembly: GCA_000441515.1. Lineage (NCBI taxonomy): Eukaryota > Viridiplantae > Streptophyta > Magnoliopsida > Arecales > Arecaceae > Elaeis > Elaeis oleifera. Next base: position 47,424 of record KE505579.1, on the reverse strand, counting down.
GATCAAGTGGAACATATGCTGACTCGACTTCGATCAGTCAAAAGATATTCGGCTTGCCTCTGTATATCAAATATTTAAAAAAATTTATGCCTAAAGTTCAATCGACTGATATCTGACTAATAGATGAATCCTACAAGTTCTACAACTTCAACTATCGATTCTGAGTTAGCTTACCTATTGACGATCGATTGTCCTACTAGCATTCGACTGCACTAACAATAATAATGAACAACACATGCAAGAAGTTCAATACTTAAAAAATTTCAACACTTCAAAATTTTCTTTTCATTCATGAGCAAATGATTACAAAATTGGACCCCAAGTCTGATTACAAAGGTAAGTTGGACTATTGTCCGATTATAAGAAGAAAAAAAATCTACACCAATCACCAATCGGCCCCCTCCTCAGCTGTGTCAGTAGACACCACAACTCCGATTTCGTGGCCTTCGATAGCAGTCGATTCTGCTCTGATCGACTCTAGTATGATATTTTTTGCAGTTAGGACAGACTCTATCGTAGTCAGTGCAACTTCCTCGATCAGGGCAGCCCCTCCAACGACTTCTTGTTCAGTCGGGGCTGTTGCATCATCGGCTGGCTCCTCTTCTAGCACTCTAACTAGGACGGTGATGTGGCACAGGTCTAGATTCGGGCAAAACTTCCCGACCGCATCCCTACCGTCTTCATAGCCGACCCAATACGATGCACTGCAACCCTCGAGGATCTCATTCTTGAAATCCTCTAAGTTCTTATAATCTTCAACGGTCTGCTCCTACACCCGACTGAGAGCAACCTGAGCCGACTTTGCTTCCTTCTTGGTGGAAACCGATAGCATCAGTCAGTACCAATCTTACATCGGTGGCCCGATGCTTCGTCCATTCTTCCGTCTGGAGTCGATTGACCTCATATTTCTTCTTTTTGATTCGAGACTCCTGGGACTTGATGGTCTACTGCACCGACTCTAATTTGGTGCGAGCCGACTCTAACTCAGCCTTCATGCAGGAAATCTCTTCTTCTTATTTTTTCTCCCACTCTACTATCACTTTCTCTCGCTCGGTTGTCACCTGGAGATGCTCAAGAGCAGCGGCCTTGTCAGTGTTTGCAGTCGAAACCTTATCGGACCAAGCCCGATGGAAGTCTACGATCAATCGATATCCCTTCTCTAGTGCCAATATATTGTGCGCTAGCTGAAAGAAGAAGAAAACAAGTTAGAAAATAGGTAAAGAAAAAAAATAAATATGTGTATCGACTAACTTACGCTGAGGATCATCAGGTAGAAGGAAGAAAACATCTCGGACACTGTCCGACTCTTCCTATTTTTCTATCAGTTGGAAGAAGTGCGGCTTTGATGAGCCATTTGGCCAACCTTTGGTTTGCCAGGGCCAACTCACTAACAGGAATACAGATGTCAAAAGCTCCATAGAGTCAGTCAGAGCTTCAATACCGGTAGAGGTCATGGGTGCATTCCCTCATCTCTGGGTCAATGGCTGCTCAACTAGAGCCGACATCCGTTCGGGCATGGGAGGTGTCCGAGATACAGTCGGCCCTGGTTGGCCGACCCTAATTCAGGCATTGGAGAAGCCCAACACACCGTCGGCTCTACATTGACGGTTGGCGCTTCGGCGACTACGATATTGCCATGATCGCCCGGCTCCTCAGCTGTCGGAGGAGCTTTGACTGGCGGAAGGGTCATTAGAGCCGATAATGCAACGACCACCTTAGTGACAATCTCAAGAACTGTGACAGATGGAATGTCGATCTGAGTCACTGCTGCTGATGATGTATCAGACCGACTATCTTTGGTGCTCAAAATGGCCCCACACCAATCGTGGCTCTCTTTTGACGGTGTGCTGTCGGATGTCAGCTGATGAAACTCACACCACTGGCTGCATAGCTGCAAACAAAAGACAAAGCAACTTAGTTACAAGTTTGAAGCCAGATGAAAATGAAAATGAAAGACAGACTAAGCTATACCTACGACAGGTGCCGAACCAAGTCCAGCGTCATAGAGAGCCTGCTCCATCAATAGTTCCTTCTGTGGAGGAACTTTCATGTCCTTCAGATGAAGGAAGTCTTCTCTATCAGCAACATCGACTCAGCTGTTTCCATTCGAGCTAACATTCAAAATTTTTCAGATAAAAGGGAAGCCCCACGGCAAAGAAGAAAAAATGAAAAAGAACTATCTTTCAGTCATGAATAGAAGACAGAAGATCGGTGATGAAGAAAAGATTCTTCCTCAAAGAAAAGCACCACCAACCCTCGGCCTTAGGGTGGGTTTGGAGGATGAAAAAGGGCCAAAAAAGAGATACCCAAAGAATGGTCGGATCATATGACAGAGAAGGGCAAATGTAATAAAAAATCGAATGAAATTTGATGCAAGCTGGGTTAGACAGAGTTGGTAGTAGTCTAAAATATTCCGAGCAAACTTCGGAATTGAAAATCGAAACGCAGCTCAAAGGTGCTCCAGATAGAAAGCAACTTGATCTGGAGGTGGGGATATCACCCAACTGTCTGGACCAGACGCAAACAGTCAAAACTGATTCGGGATACGATACTGCTCCCGGAGCCAAGCAACGGTGGACTCCGACAGAGAGAAAACTTCCACTACTGGATTCGGCATAGAGTTGCCAGCTAGATCAGCCGACCAACTATCCTAAGAGGGACCAGAGGCTCTATCTACGGGTCAGTCACCTTCCTCCCTAACTCTGACCTAACCCTTCCCTTTCCTACTACTAGTAGCCATTGGCAATGGTATCCAAAGGAAGGCAAAGGAATGAAAGAGAAGAAGGGGAAGCCTAACCTCGAAGCTAAGAATGCCTGAGGGACCACGAAAATGGGAAGAAAAGTGCCTATAGTCTTCGACACCCATAGGAAAGCTTTCAGTTGCAACTTGCAAGAGTTCTCAAACTCTCAGAATAGCACCAAAAGGAATTGATAGGATAAAAGAACCCAATATATATATATATAACGACCCCCAACGGTCGAGATGAATTCAATCAAATTGAGATTCTTCCAAATTTCGACACATAGCGACATCCAGACCGACTATCGATCGGACCTTTCGATGCACCCATCGTTTGATCATGCCATATCACCACTATCTACTAGAACGATCAAGAGCCAATAATGGCTAGATGCATGGCGGCAACCGGCTGATCAGAATCAATTCGATTGGATTGTCTGGCTGCTTAACTGACTGCAATATGTAAGAGCCATCTTCTCGAATTGACACCCCAATGATGATCACATGGCTATCGAAAAGACAAAACGACTGAAGATCTTTCAACTTTCGAAGGAATCATTAATGCCTGTAGCTGAATCGGGGATCGAGATAACACGAGACAACTCCCTTCATCCAACATGTCAAGCCACATGTCAATTCACGTGTCAGGCCATCTTGGACTTAGGAGTGGGGGGCAACTGTTGGAATAATTAAATCTACTCCCTCGATTCACAGTCGGCCAACCGACTATCTGTCGGTTATGGGTGATGGATCATTAAAGCTATATTACAGGATGAATTTCGACTCACTTACAATACATCATCCAACTTTTAAGCGACCTAATAGGCACAGACCAGCGACTATCAACCGATAAGCCGACTGATAGTCGACAACTCTCAACCAACTTCTTTGGTAGATACAATTCAACGATAGTGATTTGACTGACTTCAAAATCGATGGTCAGTCGGTATGCCAGAGTCTCCAACAAATGATCATTCAGAACCCTACAAGCATTGATATATAATCGACACATTCTGACTGCAGACATAAAGTCGGCATATCAAAAACCGACAGTGCAGAAAGTGCATAATGACCATATATCACGACTATCAGTGGATATTAACTGCCCAACCACGATCATATAGTGTCAAAATAAATAGGATCCACATGCCAAACTGTTATAAACGGTTATTAACAACTCGTCTATAAAAGAGAGGTAAATGAACAGTATTGCTAAGACACTTCTGGGCTGATGCTCTGTCACTTCAAATATTCTATCTGCTGTTTATCACTCTCCACTGACTTAAGTATCGGAGGATCTCTATCGGACATAATTTTGATCAGTGAACTTTTTTTGCATGTTGCTCTTTGTCGAAGCTAGGCGCAATAGGGGATTGGCCGCAACAGTAGTAGTTTACATCACAAAGAATTCTTGTTTAATATGAGATTAGCGACAGCTTTAGCTATGATTGTTATACATCCTGTTCTCGATTCTTGTATCTCAAATCCATCTTGTGATTTAGGCTTATAAATTGATTTCCATACAACCATATGTAACTTACTCTTAGGAACCTCATAACCCCAGAGAAATGATTTAAGATGATTTTGAAATCTATTAGACTACCACTAGAGTAGTGGAGGTAGCCATTATGGGAGGTAGAAGCAAGAACTGATGGAAGGTGTATGTCTCCTTACTTAAGACAAGGGTTTCCACCTTCTATTCTTAAAAAGACCCTTACCTTATGTTTGATTAAGGCTAAGAGTGGTAGTATGGATAGGACTGGAAGAATGAATGACCTTCATTAACTATTTAGTCAAAAAATTTTAGAAATGATGGATAAAGAAGAAGGAATTGTCCATTTATCCTGATCTACTAATTTACATACTCCCAGTTTGGGAGGATGCAAGGAAGGACGGATGAAGCATATGAGAAATGGATTTCTGCATTGACAAAATTATCCTTTATTGATTTCTTGACAAAATAATAACACTTCTTCACTTTTTTATTTATTTTATTTATATTATTTTATTTTATCTATATTATTAATCCTATAATATTAAATTTTATTATAAATTATTTTAATTTTAGTACATAATTTTCATAATTATAATAAATAATTAGATTTGTCCTCTATTTTTTATTTTTATTTTTAGACAACTATTTATATAAAATTAATTAACTATTTAAAATAAATTATAAATTAATTACTTATTTACATAAATAATATATAAATGAATTAATTCACATATACTTAATTTATAAATTTTTAATTAACTTAAATTAAATTAAATAGTTATATTTTTTATATATTTATGAATTATAAAGATTATAAGTTTATACATTGCTTTATTTCTTTAGTATAAATAAGGATTATAAATTGATAATAAAATTAATTTTATTAAAGATAATTTGATAAAATTATTATAAAATATCATCCATCTTTTCTTGCATTGCTTCCTATACTAAATAGAGAAAAGAATTATTCCAATGGATCTTTCTATATTTCACTAAATATATGAGAAGATGGATGGAAGATCCATCCTTCCTCCTCCCAATCTATCCTTCCTCCTCTATCAATCTTTCCTTTAGTCTATCATTCGTACCAACAAAGAGTTAGGTTGTATTTATTTCATGATTGAAATTAGAATCGAAATCAAAATAGATTGGAATGAAATTAAAAAGGCCATATCACTCAATATATAACTTGTAATCGAAATTGAAATTGAAATTAGAATGAAATTTGAATATTAAAAAAATAGAGATTGAGTTTTGGAGATTAAGGTATTCCGTTCTCACTATAAGAAACAAACTTTTTACGATGGTATTTTACCATCACAAATAATCATTTGCTGTCACAAAAAAGTATTTACGATAGTATTTCAATCGTTGTCATTTCGACTGTAGCAAAAACTTCGTGATAAGAGAATGCCATCGCAAACAATTTTTTGCAATAATTTTTTATGACGATAATTTTTTTATCATAAAATGATGTCATATAAGATGTATTTGTGATATTTATTTACGATGAAGGATGCTGTCGTAAAAAAATTTTCACAATATTTTGCCATCGCAAATAAGTACTTTATTTTTGCAACAACCATAGCCGTCGCAAATAGTGGTAGCAAAAATTTTTTGTTACAGCATTTTACCGTTGCAAATAGTGATAACAAATTTTTTTTTCTTACAGTATTTTGCCGTCGTAAATAGTGGTAGCAAAAATATTATTTTCTTATAGCACTCTACCGTCGCAAATATTGGTGATAAAAAAAATTATTATTTTTAATAAATTTTTATGATGACAAATACCATCGTAAATAATCTAAATTATATTTTTATTAATTATATTTATTTTTTATTTTTTATATAATTGTGCCGTGAGCTTGTAGCCATTATTGATATATCTGTCAATTAGAGAGAAAATAAAGCATAATACTCAAATATTGAAAACAAACTCATTCAACCAAAAATAACTTGAAATGCAATGTCTAATATTAAAAATTTATTCAAATTTTATTTGAACATAATATAAGTATTCAAGTACATGTCCACCATCAATTATAAAATAATAAGTAAAATAGAACATAAAATTTGCTTGCTTCATCTTTATGGAATTATACCTAAACTTAAAATAAATAAATAAAGATATATTTTTTAATAAATTATTATAAAAAAATATAAAATGAGGTCACTGACAAGACTTCATACAAAATATATTTTCTGCATGTGCAGAAAGATTGATTGCAATAGCAAATATTCATATTCAGTAACCAATAAATTTGTCATGCATGGTGTTTCATAAAACAGCCATGCTTGGCAGCAGACATTTCTGATAACCACATATGCATTTGCACTATAGAAATTTTTGCTTCATGAAATATATTCAAACAGACTCTATATATGAGAGAAGCTAGGCAGCCACAGTCAACCTCCCTGTGCAGTTTTCCCATGCCTGTTGCTTGGTTGCCAAATGTGCAGAAATCAGTGAATAAGAGGAAAGCAGGATGCCCTAGTTAGTAAAGAGCAAAACCTATTTTAATTCCTAATGTATATTCTCAAATACATGCCACCCACCCAACACTGCCTTCTCTCTTTTCCCACCTCTACTGCCTCCAATCCCTCCTATTCCTACCATGCCAACACCCACCCTCCTTGCCCCTTTCTGCTTTCATCTGCTTCTCCTCTTTTCCTCTCCCTCATTTTCAGACCTAGGATCCTGATCAACCATTGAAAAAAATGGCAGCATGAAAATTCAAACCATCAGCACAAGAGAATACCATTTTCATCAGAAATAGAAATCCAACACCTAAAAAGCCTAAACTAATAAAATATACAAACTTTGAAAATTCAGTTAGATCAAAAGTAAAGATGAAAAAATCTTATAAATTTATGATAAAATTAGCATCATATTGATAATATAGCCCTCCCTTGCAAATTTGTTTTTAAAAGGTACTACCCATTGGTTGTGAAGCAGTGGTGAGGAAATCAATACAATCTTAAACATACAGTTTACAAACGCAGAATTCCTGCTACATATAGAACACTGTTGAACTCCAAACCCACTTTTTTTTCTTTATGATCTAAATGAAGTCTGGGTGAAATATGAAACACTTTGAAAATGCAAATCACAATTTAAAGAAGCACATTAATGAAATATGAAGCACCTTGAACACATGCTAACAAAACTATTAAAAATGATAGTTCGAAGGAAAATCTGGACAACAAGAATATCATCACAAACCTCATCAAGTATCTGGGTGAATCTCTCATCTTTTGATGCACGTGTTTGGTGAGCACTAAATGCATCTGGAACCTATATGTTATAAAAAATTGAAAGATATAAATTAATTATAAATAATAACCAATTAGTATACAATATAAATCTAACTAAATAAATAAATTATACCTGTCTGCTACTGAATGGCACCGAATGAAGAGTACCTACTAAGCTGTGCGCAAAACATCCACTCACCATCTGAGCACGTATCTGATAGATCTGTGTCTCCAAGTAGGAAATCTTATTATCAAACTCAGTCTGAAGCTCATCTCGAATCTTCCTAATGGTCTCTTCTGATGGTGCTTGAGAAGATTACTCATGCAAACATCGTCTTGTCATGCTCGAACCCCAAGTATGCATCCATCTATGTCCATCTTCTCCCATCACCTCCACAAAGATACGATCTTTCAGTTTTGATATGTGCTCGTCCTCAAGTATCTCCCCAAGTATGCATCCATCTATGTCCATCTTCTCCCATCACCTCCACAAGATACGATCTTCAGTTTTGATGTGCGCTCGTCCTCAAGTATCTCCTCAAATCATCGTTTATCTCCTCCTATAATAAAAAATTATAATATTGACATTAATATGTAAAATATATTATATATAAAGAGAATCTAAATTATGCACTTACAATACACTTTGCGCATCCGCATCTATGACATTTGCTTGAAGTATGTGTTCTAA
>KE505578.1:257405-273073 GCA_000441515.1 Elaeis oleifera | reverse complement strand
GACTGATTAATTATCATTTATATCTGATTTTATTTGACATAAATCAGATTTAAAAGGTAGAGGATTCTTATGAGATAAAAATCTATCTTTTAAGTTAATTGGGTTCCTAATATATGTCAGGGCAGTGTCTATATTATAAAGGATGGTCTCTAGGGTTTCATAGAATTTTTTTAATCAACAAAACTCTCTCTCTCTCCATCTCCATACCTCCTCTCATCATTTTCTTCCTTCCACACCCAAAAGTTGGGTGCTCTCTCTTCCACACGCCTAGAAGAAGTTCTGGTGACTTAGAGATCAAGGATCGAGGAGAAGAAGAAGAAGGCTGCAGATCGAAGAGTTGATCTCGCAGTTAAGATCAAAGAAGTTGATCAAAATCTTCAAGGTCAAGGTTCTTTTTGAAAAGAAGAATCTCATACGAGAAGAAAAAAGTTCGAGATCGATCTCAGTAAATACCCGTAGAGGTCGGATACGTGTGTGGCTCAACTTTCTACGAATCCGAGATCATCAATAGCGATAAATTTCTATCCGCACAAAGGTAATGAGATCTGATCTCATAAAATTTTTCTAAATTCTAAATTGATAATATGTGCTTTCTTTGGATTTGGGTAGGTTTAGTCTGGAATCTAGTATATGGGGTTAAAGGGTTTAACCCGTTTATTTTTCGCTGTCTGTTTCAAAGTTTTGAAATCTACACATGCTGCCTATTCGATTTTCTAACAAGAACTTGGAGTAGTTTCCTCTTTTCATGGTCTAGTTTTACTATATTGTGACAGTACTGGAGTCATAGTGTAAGCAAAGGAGCCCAAGTCGCACCACAGAACCAAACACATTCTACAATGCTATCATCTTGTCTGTGAAATCGTGGATCGAGGTGATATCGAGCTGAAAAAAATTGATGAAAAGAAAACCTGACCGACCCTTCACTAAAGCTCTCGAGATCAAAGAGTTTAATGATCATAAGTGGAAGATGGGTATAAGATACTATCCCGATTGGCTTTAGTTTAAGTGAAAGTTGTTGAGAATTGTGTCCTAATACCAATTAGCTTATTGTAAATAATTAAATTTGTATATAAATTATTGATCAATGAATAAAATTATTTTGATTTTTTCATCACAAGGTGATCATCTTCATTATTGGAACTCTTGTGTTGTGATGAAATCCTTAGAACTATATTATGATTGATAAGAAGGATTTATCGAATAGTTTTAATATATTCGTGATCAAATGATATGTCATTAATAGGACGACAACGTTTATCGAGTGTAGATCGTTGTGTGCCATATAGGTTGGTTGTCCTCGTAACCAAAGAGTATAAAGATATTGATATGGCAAATAGATGAGATGTAGGAGTACATCATCATTGAACAAGTGACTTACTTGCTAAGCGCTCTACTATCAAAAGCAGCTCGTGAAACGTATGGGTATAAGTGTCTTTTAGACCTGAGATCATCATAGTGACTTGCAAGCAACTCACTGTATTTGGGTACCGGACTGCCTGCATTTCTAATGCAATGACGGAAGACTACTGGGTATAGTCAAGTACTTGCGAAGTCTATGTGTGGATCAAGATGGAATTGACCCTCCAAATTATAGAGTTAATGCATCACCGTATTCAATTTAATAAAATTTTGATCAGGATAATCCATGTGATGGATTTGAAAGATTGAAATACGATGTGGATGATTGTTTCAAGGTTGATAATTAAATCCTAAGTCACTTTGAGCATTAGGGTCAAAGGGATGAATTATGCAGTAACCATATATCGAGGTTCTTGAATATTACTTTACAAATATTCGACCTATCCAGACATTGGGTATCATTGCTAGATGATCATTTTGATTAGTACAGGAAGAAGTTTCTATACTACCGACTTAGTGTTCGAATCTATGAAGTCGCGCACAAAAGTCAAACAATATAGGAAAGACTTGATCGGATATTTATATATTCGATTTGAAAGTATGAGATTTGATTGAATATGTAGATTAACTTGATTAAGAATTAAGTTATAGGTTATACAGAATAAAACACTGACTATGTTCAGCTAGCGCTCGCATGAGGTGCGGGTATGATTTCGGAGATGAATTAAATCAAATCAATGATTCAAGCGATTATGGAAGAATAGGTTGAGTCCTAATTACTTTAGATCAAATCTAATTTAATTAGACTTAATTTTATTAAGGCTTGATTGGGTAAATTTATCAAATTAGACTTAGACAAGAATCCTAATTGGATTAGCATCAGCAGTCTTTTCAAAATTGGTTTGAATCAGATTCGAATTGGATTCAAATTGATCTAAATCTGAATCAAATCTGATTTGATGCACTTAGCCACTTTTTTCAGGCATTCTCTCCCCTTATGGGCCAGTCAAGGTGGTTGGAAAGGGGCTGAAAACAGTCCTCTCCCCTTGGGCATGCGCCATAATGAAAGGAGATGCTTCTCCTACTCGCATTAGGAATCCTAGTACTTAATGGAGTTTGGATTTGATCCAAACATGAAAAGTCCTAATTCTTGCATCTAAAGGAGTTTAATTGGATCAAGGACCCCTTGCCTATATAAGGTGGGGTGTGGAGAAGAGAAAGGAGAAATCAAAAAAAGGCTTGGCATAGAGAATCCTTGTGGAGTAAGCATCCCTTCTTTGGTGTATTCTCTCCCTGGGCTTCTCTCTCTTCCTGGGCGTCCTCCCTCCTCTTGGTGTGGTGGCATGTGGGCTATTCCAAAGTCTTGAGATTAGATCTCAAGGGTACTTCTCCTTTCTCTCCGAAGAAAGAGTTCATTCCTCTCTCTTACAGCGTTTGGCATGCACATGAAGTAGAGGATCTGCACATCCGGATCTTGTGAAGCATATTGATCAAGGAGCTTCTTCAACTTTAATTATTTTTTGCAGTAAATCAAGATGAGAATTCATAAGTATTATAAAAATTTTAATTGTTAATCTATTCTACCTTCCTGGCATCGGATATGATCAGACGAATTTTTCTTTCAGGAGAAGATCCAGAGTCAGAGCTCAGACTTATCTAGTGATATTGGTGTCTGACTCAGGAGGCTGCTTGGATTGCCAAGAAGGTTGAAAATGCCATCATTTTAGAGCAAGACAGCATTGGGATCTTGATTGCCATGATGGGATGACTAAAGTCGCAAATTGGGTTGCTGATTGCTCGCATCTCCCTACCTCAATCACAACCCACTCCTAGCCAATCTAAACCCCAGCCTCAGCCCTCTTCCTTATCCAGGCCATCCTTTAGTTTTGTTGTTAGGCCTGGTGCTGACTTTCCTTCTCTTAGCTCGAGGCCCTCTATGAGGACTCGAAGCAGGAGACCTACCTCCCCCTTGTCATTTGATTTACTTATCATAAAGTTTCTATCTGATGAGGAATAATTATTTTAGGTTTAGAACTTATCTTGTAGTAGCTCAACTTTACAGTTCTTACCTTTACTTATCTTTGTACTGCAATATCTAATGGTGTATTGTATTGTTTGTGGAGCGACTTTTTGTAAGCAATACAATTTTGTACTAAACTTCTCCATCTAATGAAAATCACTTTATTCTGCTATGCCTTGTCTCATTTTGTCTATCTTTTGATGTTGATAAAAGGAGGAGAAAATGAAAATGTTGAGCATATAATAAATAATGAATCATATTATAACATTACAAATTAAAATCACTTCAACATTTAAAGAGAGAGAAAATCTACCTTGCTATGAAAATTTGCAATTAAGAATTTTGCAAAATTATTGACACTATAAGACATACTAAGGGGAGTATTCATTAAGGGGAGCTTAAAAGAAAGTTCTATCAAGATAAATTTTATCTCCTAAATAATTCATTCAATTTGGTAACATTTACCCAATTCATGCACATAATATATATTATGATGTACATATTGATATTATCACTATATACTTAATACCATTCATTTTGGAGACAATATACTATTTCAAATTGAGAAAAGATTTATTATATATATATATATATTTGTATATTCAATATTTTATCATCATTAAAAGGAGGAGATTATTGATCTCGAAAATAATTTTGACGATCATAAATATTAGAGCATAAATTAGACTAATATCTTTCAAGTGTCTTAAAGAATGTTTTGTAGAAAAAGTACTGATAAAAGGTTGAAAATATTTGAGCCAAGAAAATCAATTTTGGAATCAAGACACTCAAAAAAAACCTCTTTGAAGAAGTCAAGTCGACTCATCCTTGAATCGAGCCGACTCTGGCACAAACTGACCACTGGCATAAGGGCCTGGCACACAGTCGAGCCAACTCTGAAAAGATCCGAGCCGGCTTTCTCAGGCAGATAGAAAGGTATTTTTTCATTTCTGAATCTGAGGTAGCTCAAACACAATCCGAGCCGACTCTCTCAGAGGGATAGAAAGTTAAATTTTTTTAAATCTAGAATCGAGCCACCTCAAAATATAGTGGAGCCGACTTGAAGTCAAATTGAGCCGGCTCGAGACCATTTCGAGTCGACTCAAATGCTTCTGACAAGTATAACGATTAGTTCTACAGCATATCGTATTTCATCATGAAATTATTTCAATGGCTATTTTTCGACTCAAATGATCAAAAATGGCTAGTTTTGGATTCAAATCACTCAGGATTTAGAGAAAATCAGGTGGAGATATAAGAGAAATAAGAGAACAAAAAGAACAACACTATTCAAATAAGAAAGTCAGCTTTCAAGCATTTATTGATCTTCAAGAGTATTCAACCACTTCTAATCAATTCTTCTTGACTTTTTAAGAAGTACATTCAAGGAGGAGTAAAGAGCATTTAGTGCAAGCAATTAAAGCTTCTTCAAGCAAGCTTCAATGATAATAAATTAGCTGGATAAAGTTTTTATTATTGTATAAATTTCTATTTCTGAAATTTTATAACAAGTTTTAGAAGGGTTGAAACTTGAAGGGAGGATTTGATCCAAACCTTGAATTGGATTGGAAGTCTTTGGGTAAGACTTGTAAAGGTTTTGATTAATTGACCTGAGAAAATCAATTGGACTATTTGTGAGCCCGGTGAAATAAACTTGCTGTATTGTGCTGAAATATAGTGAATTTTAAGGGATCACTTTGGGAGTGGACGTAGGTGCTTGGAGTGCATCCAACCACTATAAACTTATTGTGTTTGTGTGTATGCTTTATATTTATCTTTCTTGCATATAGTGCCACTTGAATTCACTACACATATTTGTTAAAATTTTAATACTCCAATTCACCTCCCCCCTTGGGTTGTCTGGCTAGGCAATATAGCTCTATTCTATGGTTCGATATATGATGTCATGGCTAGTCATCTTAGTTAACTCTTTTGCTTTCTTCGTCCAAGTTACCAAGGCACCTCAACCTCAAAAAATGGGGGGCAAGTGATATACCTCGGAACCGACCATAGCTAATGTGGTGCAACCGACCAATTAGAGTCCAACATAAACCAACTCAAACTCCTCCCCTCGGTCAATATATTTTTACCATGTGGCCATTATCGAAAGGTGTATAGAGATGCCCAAATCTCTCATCACTTAGTTACAGCTTACTCATAATGGTGGAATGGCCTCTATAACTATGAGATACGCATCTTATTATATCTTATGGATGTGTGAGCGATTATCCTTGATGGCCTCTCTCTCACATCTCCACATTTTGATCATGATGGGCTCCAATCCTCACCTATATAAACCACTCTCCTAAGATCCTGTAGGTAAGTTGAATTAAGTCCGTTCTAGCTCTAAGTCTTTAAGTCTCAAGTCAAATCCATAAAGAGCATAGAGTAGAGGATTGTAGAGACTCTCTCTCTCTCTATCTCTCTTCTTCTTTCTCATGACCATACTAATATAGACTCTAGATCTATCTCTGTCTTCCACTCAGAACCTCCATTGTTATGCTGAGCTGATCTGACTTATGCATCGAAGAGTCTTCTACTAGAAAATCTTAGAAATGAATTTTTTTGCTTGTGATATTTGAGGGCCAATCTGGGTGTTGGAGTAAAGATCCGCCAGCATCAACTACTTCGAGATCTTCGGCCAGCTATCTAGATCCCTTGACCACCTCATCCAGATCTCTAGCTTACGTTTAGCTCAATGGATGAGCCAAAATGATCCTTTGTGGCAACAATATGGTTATCTATAATTAGTGCTATTGATTAAATATCCAATTTGCTTTACTTACTTTGATTTCTATTGACTAATTGAAGGGTCTCTATACATATGCTTCTAACAAGTCATTGACCATTATATATTACTACTATAACACTGATGTTCTACAATTAATCAATTCAATATTTATTAGAAATAAGAAGTGGATATATAAATTATCAACCTAAAAATCAAAAATTGAAGAGCTAATAACATTGTTATTGGTAGTTAGCAAGGAAGTAGTTTTTTATAAGAAATAGATGCTAGAATTAAATATCCATGAATTGTTTTCTAAAAATGACAATCAGGTAGGTAACACACTTGTCGTGGTAATATCCTCATAAAAATGTGTCATCCATTCATAATAAGAGCATTTTATAAACATATAAAATTTTATTGACAAGAGAAAAGGAATGAAATTGAATGCAAAATGACTATTTAGTTTATTTTGCATTTGATTGGTTCTATCATACAATTATACATATCTTTGTTTAACTCGTGACCAAATTTAATACTAGATTGCCTTTTTAATATATGGATGTGGTATGTTTCTAAAATACCGAGTCTTAAGATTTTTTTATGAACATATTATGTTACTTTATATAAAATTAATTGCTTAGCCATAGTAAATCACACTTAACAAATGCTAATCAATCACTACTAAATCAATAGGTTGATCAAAGTTGGGTCTCCTATGTGGATCACTAATTTTAAAATGAAAATAATCTGGTTAAAAGAGAACTAATTGAGTCAAAATATTTAATAAATGCAATAAATATTTGTTAGTCATCTTTTTTGTAGATTGTGAATATAATCTAAGAGTGTCAAGAAAATAGAAAGTTAAATTTTAGTTAACTATGTTTAATGAATTGCTTAATTCTCCTTATAAAATTTTGACTTTGAACCACGACTTATAAATTGACCACACATTGGTGTTATATGTTACATTCATCAATGTTTTTTTTTTTTACTATCTTAAATAAGAGGAACTTGTAGTATGAGGGCAAAGAATATAAACACTTCTGATGATTGCTAACATGATTTTTATATTTAAATCTTACTTGTGTTATTAAAGAGAACATATATTTAATTAATTTATTCAAAAGTGTGCTATAAGAATTCTTGATTGTTAAATATAAATGTCGAATTTGATTATTATGTATCTAAAGAAAGAAAAGAACATATGTCAGCTTATATGTAAAGCAACAAATAATGTATATATTTGTTCGGTTAAATTTAATAATTTCTTCTTTATAAGCAAAATTTATATAAGAAGTTGGTTATCTTTAGTAGAAGACTATTCCATTCATGGTATCAAAGTAACTTGATATGTTTTATATTTTTTAATACTGTAAATAATTTACTTTTATTATTGAATCTGATAAGTATGTATGTTGTTTCTTTATTTTATAATGTAGTTGTTAATATTATTATATAAGAGGTTTAAAATTTGCTTATTCGAGGTGGGCATTGATGGTATTTTTTCTCCTTAATCTAAAAGAAACATAGAATCTCCAATTTATTTCTAATAAAGATAACCTAGAACTCTATAGATAATTAAATTATTAATTAAGGACCCATTGACAATTTATGCTTAATCCATTCTACATGGAGACTATGTTTGTGGTCTTTACATGAAACTTATAGTTTGGACGCTAGTAAATATTAAATACTTAGTTAAAGATTACTAATAAGTTTTTCTTACCTCATTCCATAAGCAGAATGCAAAGTTTCTTTATAAATAAGAAAATAATATTCCAACTCACTTCATATAGAATTTTTCTAATTACGATGTAAAATAAATTAGCAACCTATAAATAATTAACTATTCTAGTAACAATCTCTTCATCATTTTGTACTAAGTCACTAGGCTATTTGTAATCTCTACAGGATTTACAACTTTCAAATCAACTGGAAAAATCGACCTAATTTTCTCTTAACTCACTTCATATAGGGACTACAAGCATTCTCTTGTTTCCAGATGAAATTTATAAGCTAGTACTCAGAGATAATTATATACTTGATGAAGGATCTCTAATTATTATTTCCTTAACTTATTTTAGTTATTGCAAAAATAAGCTGATTTGAGAACTTGATACAACCTAACCCCATTTGGGCCAAGTATGGGTGAAGGGTTTTTAAATTCAAGTCAAGCATTGATCAAAGTTGTTGACTTGAATATTAAATAGGTTGAGTATGGGTCAAAGTTTTAACTCTGATCAAATTATAGAGTAGAGTATATTTGGGTCGAGATTATATTGCTTTAGTTGAATGAAGACCTCAGATGGAAACCTACCTAGCAACAGACTCTTTTTCAATATAAATTCTTTGATTTGTCTAAGAAATGAGTAAATTATGAATTATACAAGGGATTTCAGAGCTCTTTAACCTAGAGTGCATTTTGACAGCATTGTTCCTTTCTTATAAAAATGAATCATAGAACTTTTAGCCTATTCTAGATAAAGTCAACAAATAATTTTAAAAAATAAAATTTGGAAATTATTGTTGTCAAAACCCAAGCTAGTGAGATTGGGCTTTATCTCCCCAGAAAAAGATGTAGCAAAGGGATATTCAATAGAAGATGAAGTAGAAGAATCGTCGACTGGAGATGAGGTAGAAGTATCTTTGGCCAGAGATGAGGTGCCGATAGAGATACCTCCTTGGTGCTAGAGCTGGACCTACAAACAAGTTTCTGACTGTAAGATTTTTTGATAGGGATCCTCTGACACTCAAGTTAGCTAGAAATTATAGAACAACAATAAGAGAGAGTGTTTCGAGGTCATTTGATTGCTTACCTTGGGCCTCCATTCTTTCCTATTTATAGAGAGGGAGTAAGAGTCGTATATGTCGGAGGAACTTGATACTCTCGAAAAGTACACATGGATCGTATTGGCAGAAATTGTATTTCTGCATTTGCGATACAGAGCCCATCGATAGTTGCCTTCTAGGATAGAATCAGATCTTGACGGTTAACTCTTTCTTATCTTACCTTTGATAGCCATAAGAAGGATTATCCTTCCAAAATGGTTGTCTTGCTGATTTGGAAAGACTTGCCAAATCTGAGACCATAATTTTTTAACTGCTCCATGTCAGCTATGGCCGGCTCTTGCTTACCTCTGCTATATCTGAGGATATGGTCAGCTGAGGTCGAGGTGGTGGTCCACAACAGTAGCCCCCCACTTTCGAGTCTGAGCTCGAGTTGAGATCGGACGAAGAGAGTAAAGTTATGGTCAAGACCAACCTGATGTTGAGATCTCCTATCTTATCGCTATTATCGCTTGTCCTTCATCACCATCCATAGAGTTCCATGAGTTGCAGAGGTTAGTACTCCTTTAGTTCATCCATTATGTAGGATGTATATAGTTCATGCTCTAAGATAAAAGTCTGATCTCTATCCAGCTTATCTTTAGGCAAGATATTCTCATCAACTCGACTGAGAAATCTCCAGAGGATTAGCCCCTTCGTCATCATTTCTGATCCTTGTTTGACTCATCCAATAATAAGGAGCATCGATTGACCATTAGAGTCCTGGATTTTGCTTAACTCATACATGGATGGAGAGCACCACTTGGCGAACATCGGAGCCATGGGTTTTGCTCAGCTCATCCATGAATAAGGAATACTGCTTGGTAAACTTTGGAGATATGGGTTATGCTCAACTCATCCATAGATGAGAAGTACTGTTTGGTCAATCTTCGGAGATATGGATTATGCTCAACTCATTCATAGATGAGGAGCACAGTTTGGCCAATCTTCAAAGATACAGGTTATGCTCAATTTGTCCATGGATGAGGAGTGCCGTTTGATGAACTTCGGAGACAGGTTATGCTCAACTCATCTATAACAAGGAGCATCATTTGGCGAACTTCGGAGATATGGGTTATACTCAACTCGTCCATAGACGAGGAGCATCGTTTAGTAAATTTTTAGAGACATGTGTTATGCTCAACTCATCTGTGGATGAGGAGTACTGTTTGACAAATCTTCAGAGATCGGGTTATGCTCAACTCATCCATGGATGAGGAGCACCATTTGACGAATCTTCAAAGATATGGATTATGCTCAACTCACTCATGGATGAGTATCATTTGGCGAACATCATCATCGAGCCCCCACTCAACTTACACGAGCACAAGGAGCACTAGTTGGCTATTGAAGTCATAGATTCTGCTTAACTCGATCATGGACAAGGAGCACCATTTGGCGAACATTGTCATCAGGCCTCCGCTCGACTCACTCGAGTATGATGACCACTATTTGGCTGTTGGAGTTGCAGATCTGTATGCAAAGAATGAAAGAACTTGATGGATTGGCTCTATTTGGACTCTTCGATTTCTAAATCAAATCGAACTTTGGAATAATTATAAAGAAATAATAGATGATTAGAGTCATGTTATCCTATTCTAGTTAGTTTACCTCCGATCGGTCTTCTTAGGTTGGCTTTCTCGAGTCAATCTTTTATCTCGGTCTACAGGAGCTTAGCTTCGAGAGGTCGGCCTTTGGGAGCTTGACTTTCAGAAGCTTGGCTTCAGGGGCTCAACCCTTGGTGATCGGTTCTCAGAAATTAGCTTCGGGAGCTTGACCTTCAAGTGCTCAGCTTCGGGAGGTCCCTCTTGAGAGCTTGGCCTTTAAGAGCTTGGCTTCAGGCAGTCAGCCTTTGGAGGTCAAATTTTTGGAGATTGGCCTTTGGGAGCTTGGTTTTTTGAGGTCGGCCTTTTTGAGAGCTTCGCTTTAGTCTTGATCTTCACCTCAGTTTGGTGAAGTATGTTGGGCTTGATAGCTCAGTCTCGATCTTCACTTTGGCTCGGTCTTGATTTTACTTTTGCTTTTAGCTTGGTAGCTCAGCCTTCATCTTGATCTTCTCTTCAGCTTGGTGAAATACATTGGGTTTGATAGCTTAGTCTCGACCTTCACCTCAGCTTAGTCTTGATCTTCACCTTAATCTTTAGCTTGATAGCTCGACCTCAATCTAGATCTTCATCTTGGTCTTTGGCTTGGTAGCTTGGCCTAGGTCTTGATCTTCACCTTGGCTTGGTGATATGCAATGTATTTGATAGCTTGGCCTCGGTCTTTACCTTGGCTTTGTCTTGATCTTCATTTTGATCTTTGGCTTGGTAGCTCAATCTCGATTTAAGTTTCACCTTGGCCTTGGCCTCAAGTGCTCATAGACCTATGAATCTAACTACGGGGTTGATGAGTGCCTATGTTGTCCTTGGCTGGGGCTCCCATTCAGTTGTGTCAACTGTGCCCTTACCTCAAACCATGAGGAGGTGATTGCTCGATCGTCGGTCTAGCTTGGTCTCGATAGGGGGGTATTTGGTGTAGGTTGAGCTGCAGCAACCTGCTGCATTCATTATACCACAGCAACTACACCTTCTGAATATTATTGGATTGTGTACCATTGAGCAGCAGGAGGTACTTGATGCTCCTCTTTATGGCCTCATAATGAAACACACACTCTCTGTCAAAATAAGCCCCAAGTAAAGATTGGAGGCCTGACGACGATGTTGGCCAAACGATGCTCCTCGTCCACAGATGAGTTGAGCAGAACCCGTGACTCCAATGCCCAACTGACGCTCCTTACCCTCGTGTGAGTCAAGCAGAGGTCCGATGATGATGTTCGCCAAATGGTACTCTTTATCCATGGATGAGTTGAGCATAACCCATATCTCTGAAGATTCATCAAATGGTACTCCTCATCTATGGGCGAGTTGTGCATAATCTGTGTCTCTAAAGATTCACCAAATGATGATCCTCATCCATGGGTGAGTTGAGCATAACCTGTGTCTCTGAAGATTTGCCAAATGATGCTCTTCGTCCAGGGGCAAGTTGAGCACAACTCATGTTTCCAAAGTTCGCCAAGTGGTGCTCCTCATTTATGGGCAAGTTGAGCATAACCCATATCTCCAAAGATTGATCAAATGATGCCCCTCGTCCATAGACGAGTTGAGCATAATCCATATCTTTGATGTTTGCCAAATGGTGATCCTCATCCATGGATGAGTTGAGCATAACCCATGTCTACAAAGATTGGCCAAACGGTGCTCCTTATCCATGGGTGAGTTGAGCATAACCCATCTCTGAAGTTCGTCAAGTGGCACTCATCCATGGACGAGTTGAGTAGAACCTGCAACTCCAATGTTCGTCAAATAGTGCTCCTCATCCATAAACGAGTTGAGTAAAACTCATGACTTTAATGGCCAACTGGCACTCTTTATCGTTAGATGAGTCAAATAAGGACTATGAATGATGACGAAGGGGCTAATCCTCTAGAGATCCCTCAGCTGAGTTGATGAGAACACCTCATCTAAAGACAAGCTAGATAAAGATTAAATTTTACCTTAAAGCATGAGTTATATACGTCTTACGCAATGGATGGAGTATTAACTTTGCAACTCGTGAAACTCTATGGATGGTGATGAAGGACAAGCGATAAAAGTGATAAGACAAGAGATCTTAACGTCAGGTTAGTCTCATCCATAAAGTTTTACTCTTCGCTCAATCTCAACTCAAGCTCAGACTCGAGTAGGGGGGCTACTATTGTAGACCACCACTCGACCTTGACTGACATATCCTCGAGTATGGTCCAGATAAGCAAGGGTCAACTGCAGCTGACCTAAAGGAATTAAGAAAAGCATGATCTCAGATTTGGCAGGTCTTTCCAATTTAGCAAGATGACTATTTTTGAAGGATAATCCTTTCTGTGGCTGTCAAAAGCTAGATAAAAAAGATTTAACTATCAGGATCTGATTCCATCTCAGGAGACAACTATCGATGGGCTCTGCATCACAAATGCAGAAATATGATTTCTACTATTGCGATCCATTCGCACTTTTCGGGAGTGACAAATCCTCCTGGTGTATATGACTCTTACTCTCCCTTTATAAATAGGAGAGATTGGAATCCCAAGGTAAATGACCGAAAAGCCTCAAAATGCTCTCTCTTACTGTTGTTCTCTAATTCTAGCTAACTAAAGTGTCAGAGGGTCTCCACTGAAAAATCTTCTTGTCAGATACTTAGTTTGTAGGTTCAGCTCTAGCACCCAGGAGGTATCTTTATTGGCATCTCATCTTCGGCCAAAATACTTTCACCTCATCTCCAGTCGAGAATCCTTCCACCTCATATCCAACCAAGGACTCTTCCACCTTATCTCTCATCGAGAATCCTTCTACCTTATCTCAGCTGAGGACTCTTTCACTTCATCTTCTACCGAAGATTCCTTCGTCGCATCTTTTTTTGGGGAGACAAAGCTCGACCCCACTAACTTGAGTTTTGGCAACAACAAAATTTATAGACTTTTAAGGAGTTAATCAAGGACAATTTATCTCTAACTCTATCATGTGCCTTTATGATGAAACTGGTGATTAGAATCTCATAAGTAATTAAATGCTGGATTAAGGAACTCTAATTAAATTTAACTCACTCCATAAAAGGACTACAAAATTTAAATACAACTTATAACTCAAATTTATAAATAGTTAAAATTTGAATTAAGAATGAATAAGTAATTTTCAATAACTTGCTTCGTATAAGTTTGTTTGAAATCATATAAGTTAAAATACATTGTAACTCAACTTACTTGCAATTTGAATCGCAAGAAATAAATTACATGAGATTAAATATTGCTAGTTAGGAGGAGAGGTGAAGCAAAATAAGTAGCGAACAATGGAGAGGGAAGGGAAGGAGAAGAAGAGAGGGAAGAAAATGGATAGGGAGGCAAAGGAGTGGAAGTGCAGATGAATGAGTAGGTAAGAACTAGTGACAATTAGGGAGGTTATTGATGATGTAGGAGAAGGGAAGGGTAAAGGAGAAAGAGAGGCAAATGAAGAGGCAAAAGAAGTAGTTGAGAGATATGAAGGATGGAGGAACATAAGGGGAAGAAGAGGAGAGTGAGGAGGAGGAGAGGAGAGGGGGAAGCTACAAAGAGGGGGAAGTTGTGGAGAGAGAAGTATGGAGGAAGAGGGAAGATGGACGTAAGGAAGGAGAATGAAGAGAGGGGAAATTGCAGAGAAGGGATCATAAAGGAGGAGAAGTAGAAGAGAGAAAGATGGAGGTGACAAAAGAGAGGCGAGAGGTGAGAGGTGACCTACAGAGGGAGTGGTGATGAAGTGAGTCAAGTTAAGTCATGGATAAGTTAGGCGGAGAGCGTGACTCAGCCTTGTAGCTTGTGACATGGTCATTTTTACCATGATATGAGTCGTAGATTTTTGTATTTGAGTTATATAAGTCATACAACTTAACTTGTAGATTTTAAAAGTGTTTAATGGACTTTCTCTACAACTTAACTTTCAAGCTGATCGAGCTGTCGAAATTTAATAACACATAGAAGGTTTTGCAATCGATATTATTAAACTTTCAAATTAGAAACTTATAAATAATTAAATGCTCTAGTGAGGACCTATAGGTAATTTTTATCAACCATCCTTATAACCTTGTAGACTATTTGCAATACCTACATGAAACTTGCAATCTAACATTTAATTAATTACCTCTAGTTAAATTTATCCTCAACTCATTCTACATAGAGACTACAAACTTTTTTTCATTTCTATATGAAACTTGTAAGTCTCAAAACTTATAAGTAATTAATCACTTGATGAAGAACTTTTCTCCTTAATGTACTCCATTATTATATATAGTATAACTTATCCAATAATAGTTTGTGCCAGCATCCAAATAGGCCCTTAATCATCATAGGACAAGCATGGATAATGATTAGAGTTGAATTCAATTTCCTCAAAAAAGGATCCAAGTTCAAAACTAAGTGATAATAATAGGATTTAAGGTCAAAGTTAGGTTCTATCAATATTTTGTCATATTTCCTTAGATTAATAAATAATTCCACTCCCTTGTCCAGCTAATGCAAAATACACTATAGTGGTGGTCAAATTGGAAACCTTTTCATGAAAACTTTGGAACAATTTAGATGGAATAACTCTATGCACAAGTATAACTAGATCTAATGAGCTGCAACTTGGACTTATAATGTCTATCTACTTGTGTATAAGTTATTCCATCTAAATTGTTCTGAAGTTTTCATGAAAAAGTTTCCAATTTGACCACCACTAAAACTTTACCAAAAAAAAACTCTATGCACAAGTAGATAGACATTATAAGTCCAAGTTGCAGCTCATTAGATCTAGTTATAGTTTAGAAAGACTTTCTTTTTTTTATTTCAAAATTGCAAGTTAATGAAAGGCTTTTTGGATGGTCAGTTTTCCCATCCTTGTTAACTTATGATCAAAGTTTATCTTACTGAGAAAAAAAAAAGATGAAGAAATGAACTAGTGGACTACTTGAAGGAGATAACTGAAAACTTATGATCCCTGAGTTTGAGATAGTAAAATCATCAGAAAGTAATTTCTTTATTTTAAGCATAATATATATTAATTTATATTTTAATTTTGAATCTCTTTGATTATAGAACCTTCTAATCAAAAAGAGTTTTGTATAAATGAAATCTTTAATTAAAGAAGATAAATTAGAAAATTTTATTTTGATAGAACTCTAGAAGAGTTTTATATATATATATATATC
>KE505578.1:238688-248697 GCA_000441515.1 Elaeis oleifera | reverse complement strand
GGAACCCCCAGATACGTTATTCCTAAGCTCTAGTCTCTCCAAAAACTCTGCTAAAATTCCGTTCGAGCACTCCATTCTTGTTGAGGCAGAGAACTGACTTGAGCGTCGGAGGATCTTGTCGGAGCAACCCCAACTCCGGTTTAGACTTCCTTTTGCAGGTCCCGGCGGCGACCGCGGCATCCTCGACTCCAGCTTTTCCGACGCCGGCGGATTTCTGCACCAACAGATTGTATCAAGGCAAGTGAAGAAGATACATGGTTTAATGGTAGGGATTATCTATCCTGCCATTGGAGGTTGTACTCATTAGCTAGTAAAGTTGTATCTCATAAGAAAGTAATAGCTGTCATAGCCAGCAATCAATGCCATCTGTTGCTGCTTGCTTTGATGTCAGAATCTGTGAATAAAGGTATCATAATTCCTGCTGGGTTCCTAGCCTTTGAGTGTTCTGCTGCAGGTTTAGATTGAGGTCTTGGAGATAAGTTTAGGCTATATTCTATAATGAAGTTGATGCTGGAAGTTATGCTCCTCAAGCTATCTTTGCTGGAGAATTGAGGAGGGTATGCCAACTTTTGTGATGGGAGTATCAGGGTGTTGTTTATGAACTATTGACCTTACGTTTGCAAACAAAAGCAATATTCTTTGAAGCTTTTATTTAGTTTACCAAGTAGATTGAAGAGGCTGATGTAATCTTCTGCTTTTGTTGCTTTTGTTTATAATTCCAATGTATATGTTTGTACCAACTAAATTTGGTCGTTGATTTGTTTATCTATCCTCGCTAAAGTCAGCAAGTATTTGAACCTAAGTTTTGCAAGAAGTTTGTGAGAGTGAGCCATGGTGCAACAATCAAGTTGCTCTATTATGACTTAGAGGCCACGGATTCGAAACATGGAAACAACCTCTCTATAGCTGGGGGTAAGGTTGCATATATTTGATCCTCTCTAGATCTTATGATTGCGGGAGCCTCCTACACTAGGCCACCCCTTTTTTCTAACAAGAAATTTGGATAGTTTTCATGTGCGTACACTGAAGTTTAGGATGTGCCAATATCCAAACAATGATTCATCGGACTGTCTTGAATCAAGCAGTTCAGGTATGCCAAACTGTGCCGGTGGTTTATCGGTGTGGTTTGGACATTCAATTCGGAACATCAGCAAAAATGGGCAGAGGGAGAAGGAAAGAGAGGAAAAGAGAATGGGGAGAACGAAGGAGAGTGAAGGGCTGGTGGTGGCCGGCCCGCTAAGGTCGTCAAAGCCTTCAGAGCTCTGCCCTCCTTCGAAGAGATGGGAATAGAGAGAGATATATATAGAAAGAGAATGAGGGAGAGAAACAGAAGGAGGGCGAGGTGGCATGGAGGCCGACGTGGCTGTCTAGGCCTTTGGATGGATGGATTCTCCTCCATAGCCTTAGTTAGGTCAAAACAAGGGCGACTCTATTGCCGACTTCAACGTGCATCATGAAAAATTTAAATATGATTGAACAGGGGCAAGTCACCCCTATTTCAACCCAATGGAGGCTGTGGCGGGAATCCAGTTATCCGGGGGACTCAATGGTCCTCCGACAGCCACCGCTGGCCTCCCTGCTACCTCCCCTTCCATTTCTCTCCCTCTCTCCGTCTCTCTCTCTCTATTCCCATCTCTTCGGAGGAAGGTAGAGCTCTAGAGGCCCCCCTCTCTATCTCTTTTCATTCCCTCCCTCCCCCCTCTCTCTCTTCTTTCCTCTCTAGTTCTCCCTCTAATCCGTTTTGTTTGCCGTGCAGGTTCAGGCCCGAACTAAACCGTATCCGCCTATGGGTTGGCATGGGTTCCAGTTCCAGTTATGCACACCTTGATCCAAACTTTGTTGGTTACCATAATTGACACTCAAAAACTCCATAAAAGGATATCACTAGTTTGATGCATGGTAAATAGCACACTTATAACTTTTTCTTCAGTTTTGCACAAGTTTATAATCTATCTACACACAATTAAATGCTTTATAATTACAGTGTGGTAGGACATCATCATATATACTAAAATATGAAAAAGTGGATTGTCAAAACAACTCCATAAAACTTTTTGATGCATATATATATTGCAAAAGTTAGAACTATGAAGTCTTCACAAAAATAGTATCATCTCTAGTTGTTCATATGACATAAATATTTATGGAAAATTATTATTTAAAACATTTTTTTGTAATATTTGATGACCTTCATCTCCATCAACATTTTTTTTGAATGTTCTCTTTCTGTATGACAAAGGAATATGTTATCTCATTTTTCATGCATGTGATCTGGAAACTGCAAATGGATGACCATGCAAAGAAAAGAATGAACTACCTTGATGGTTAAAGGGTTTATAGCAGCTAATGGAATGGAAAAGAAAGAACAAGTGATGAGTCTGAACCAGGATCTATTCTGCTTTCACAAGTGGACAGGTTTGGATTTATAAAACTGGAGCAGAACTCTTCAGAGGGCTTAACTAAAAGCAGGCCTACTAATGAACATGAGAGGTATGGGATACACTATTTCATTTGTTTCTCTTAAATATTGTTTTCATTTTTCCACTTAGAATGGATCAGAAGTGTTGGATGTTTATATCATACGTTAATAAAACCACCATATCACAAGCTTTATGTTATGCCTGTTTTTCTTTTCTAATTGGAAGACTGGTCTTTCACATAAATCATTACAAAAACTATAGCCTACTGAAGGAACACATAACATGCCATTTTATGTAAGTAGGCACAACTTTGTTTTCAGCAAAACTTGTTTTGAACAGGGTAATGGTTGAGTTTTAAGCCAACATGGGCTTTCAGCGGAAAGTGGTAGTGTAAATAATTCACACAACCTGCTTTGGAGTTGAAGAATATATGGCACATTTCAAAATATATTTGTGCTTAGGTACTCTCCGTGTTTTATTATTTGCTGTGATGTAATTTATGATAGACCAGTTGTTTTCATTGTCTCAGGATTAATGTAAATACACATTAGTTGACAGTTACAAAATGTTCACTTCAAATTGTTAGCATGTCATTATTTCAGTAACCATTTTGTTAAGTTTAAAATCATCTGAATCCATATTATACTTTAATTTGCTTAGAGTGAAACTTATTCTTTACAATATATGATAGAATTGTTTGTCTATATAAGTCTATAACTTCTGATGGAAATACTGCTTATTGTTTGTTTTTTTTCTTCCATTATAACATTATGCATGTTGTATTATGATGAAAAGATTATATTGACAGTTTGTTGGTAAAGCTGCTTCTTACAGGAAATTTAATTTGATGTTGGTGTGTCTCTTCAATTTAGTGAACTTTATCCAGTAATGGCCGCATCATCTATCAAAAGAATGTTGTTTTTGTACTGTAGATTAGGCGCAACAGTTTTTTACTTGTTATGCTTTCATAGTATTCTTTGTATTGTTGGAAAACTTATATTTATTGCTCAATGTGCATGGGTTGTATCTTCATAATTCATGCATGTGTAGCAGCAATGTTTGTTTTCTTCATCATCTTTCTTACTTCCAACATGGCTATTAATTCTTTCAGAGAAGAAACAAGGATTAAAAAGTGGAGGAAAATGGTAGGTGTTGGTGGGAGTGATTGGAAGCAGTATGTTAGAAGAAACCTCATGTGGTTAAAAGGAGTATAAGAAAGGGAATTCCTGATTGTTTGAGAGGACTTGTTTGGCAATTGATTTCTGGAAGTCGAGACCTTCTGCTAATGAATCCAGGGGTTTATGAGGTATTCCATGCAGCATACATTCTACTTTTGCTTGCCTTGACATAATCTATTGATTGGAAATTCTTCTTTTTAATATCCCAAACTCGATTGATGGCATGTTTTACATTTTTTTGTCCAAGAATTTATAGTATAAAATAGATTGTTCTTTGTGTCATTTTGAGATAAAGATAATAACCCAAACGTAAAACAAGTCTAATTTAACATTTTATTGCAGCATGATATCATTTAGTTAAGTCCACCTATGTTTTGCAGTTAGTACGTCCCACCCTAGATCGAGGAAGGCTGTGGTAGGTTGATGGCTAACATAAAACTATAGTCAAATCCTATATACATGAATCCATATAAGAAACCTATGGGGCATTCCCTATTAGTGACATGCTGCATCACATCCTGAATATGGTTGGAAGTATGCAACGGTTAACCAAGGTGTTCCCTAGTAGCGATGTGCTATATCAGCATCCGGATGTGGTGAGAAGGAGGGAAGGGTTTTCACACTTTAATGGATTGATGTGGGTAAAGAATTAGTCAGGAAAGTAGAATACATTCAGTAACTTGGAATATAAGGTCATTGATAGGAAATTGATGGAACTAAAAGGCACAATGACAAGGAGGAGAATTAACATATACTGCAAGAGACTAACTGGATAGGAGAAAAAGCGAAGGACATTGGTAAGATGCGTTATAAACTTTTGTATACTTGAAAAGATCAGAATAAAAATAGAGCATGAGTTATTGTAGATAAGTATCTAAAAGATGAGATTGTAGATCTTAGGAGAATAAGAGAGAATAATCTAGATAAAATTAGTGTTTGGAGAGGAGTTTCTTAATAGCATTAGTGCTTATCTCGGTTCACTGTGCCGGTATTGAAGCTCGGATCAGTTGGCCAACAATATGGTTCGGTACGCCCCATATCGTTCCATATCGGGCTCGAATTGACATAGAGAGAGGGAGGGAGAGCAGGAGAGGAAGAGAGAGAGAGGGAGAGGAAATGAGAGGAAGAGAGAGCTTTCGGAGGCCATCAGAGGCCATTCGAGCTTGCTACGTTGCTGCCAAGCTTGGTGGAAGCCGGAGGAGGGCAGAGGGAGGGAGGGGGAGAGGGAGAGGGAGAGAAGGCTACTACGTCGCTGTCGAGGCTGGAGCAGTCAGCAACTTCAACTTAAAATCCTCCAAAAAAGAAAAAACAATGACTTGGTAAATCTCCAAGAAAAATGAAATAGGGCCAAAGCTCTTGTTTCGATCGGGAGGAGGTAGAGCCCCTCATCGATCTTCACCAGCCTTGGCAGTGAAGCGATGACCTCGCTGGCCCTTTGGTGGTCTGGCGGCCTCCTCTCCCTCTCCTTGCCTCTCTCTGTCCTCCTTCAGCTTCCACCGAGCTCGGTAGCAGCACAACGACCTTGGCTGCCCTTTGACGGTCTTCGGAGGCTGTCTCTTTCTCACCTTCCCTCCTCTCTCTTCCTCTCTTTCCTTCTTCCTCTCCCCTCGCCAATTTCTTGTTTCGAATGTTGGAACCATCTGGTCGGCCGCTGGTACACTTCAACATGCTACGAACAGATGGTTTGAGTGATTTGGTGAACCATGGTGCCTCAAGTAGGATTGGATGATGCTACACGCAATGCTTTTGGAAAGACATGTTAGACTAGTTCAAGAGATGTCTAGTGGAGAAAATATATTTATTGGAGGAGATTTGAATAGGCATGCAGGTTTTGAAAGAGTGCATGGAGGTTATGGTTTTGGAAATAGGGACGAGGAAGGAAATGCCATTTTAGAGTTCATGATGGCATATAATCTAGTTTTAGCGAACTGATGCTTTAAAAAGTACTCTTACATGATAACTTTAAAAGTGGATATGATACGAGTCATCTAGATTTCTTCCTCATTAGAAAGACTGATCGAGGTTGGTGTAAAGATTATAAAGTTATACAGGGTAAGAGTTTAACCAACCAACATAGATTGGTAGTTTTAGTATGTGCATTAGGAAACGTAAGAGGACTAAAAAAAGGAACCAAGGACTAGGCTGTGGAATTTGTGAGGAGAGAAACAAATGTCTTTTAAGGATAGAATACTGAAGGAAGGAAATATTGTTTAGATGAGGAATTAACACCATGTTGGAAGAGATGGCTGATAGTGTTACAAATACAGCTATTAGAGATACTAGGAGAATCAAAGGGAAAGAGCCATCCGGTAAAGAACTTGATAGTGGAATGAGAAAGTCAATTGACAATAAAAGCTAAAGAGAGTGCTATAGAAGACTATGTAAGTGTAGGAATAGAAAAGCATATGAAAGATATAAGATAGCTAAGAAAGAAGTTAAGAACACAATATAAGAGACTAGATTTAAAGCGTGTGAAGAGTTATATCATAAGCTAGAAATGAAGGATGGAGAGAAAGGTATCTATAACGTTGCAAGGTTAAGAGAAAAAAAAATAGAGACCTAGCTCAAGCTACATGCATCAAAGATGTAAAGCAGTTGAATCTAATGGAATATCTACTAAGATTTGGAAATGTTCAGATGACGTGGAAGTAACTTGGTTGATTAATTGTTTAATAAGATTTTAAAGACCAAGAAGATGCTTGATGAATGGAGGAAGAGCACTATAGTACCAATATATAAGAATAAAAATGATATTCAAAATTGTTTTAGTTACCATTGTATTAGATTCATGAGCTGTATTATGAAATTTTGGAGAGGGTTCTTGAGTGTAAATTGAGATGTGACAAAAAATATCAAAGAAATAATTTGGTTTTCTGCTGGGAAGATCGAATATAAAGCCTATTTTCTCCATCGGAGGTTAATGGAGAAATACAGAGACAAAGACAAATCTCGATATCATTTTATTGCTTTGGAGAATGCATATTATAAAGTCCCTAGATAAGTTTATGGTAGGTATTAGATAAGAAAGGAGTTTCCATTAGGTTAGTTATATATAATGTGATGAAGGATGTGTGTAATGGAGTTGTTACTAGTGTGAGAACTAATGATTGTAATATTAGTAAGTTTCCAAGCACAATAGGCTTAGTACCCCAAGGATATGTTCTAAATTGTTGCCTTTTTGTGCTATTTATGGACGAGCTTACTAGGCATATTTAGGATGACATTCCTTGATGCATACTATTTGTGGATGATGCAGTCTAAATAGATAAAACTATGATTGTAGTTAATTATAAATTGGAATTATGCAGGAGTATATTAGAATCTTATTGTTTTAGGCAAGGTTCGCCATCTCGGTATTGGACCCCATATCGGTACCATGCTATTATAGTATTGGTATATGGTTCGGTATGGTATGAGACAGCATACCAAGTGTCGGTATGGATAAGATAGCATATCAGTATAAGACCGCTACAGTATGGTACATTCTATACCGAGCAATACAAAGTGGTATGGTAAACCATGGTTTCAGGTTAAGTAAGACCAAGAAATACATGGAATATAATTTAAGTGAAATAAGAAATAGAGATAAAAATTGAGTCAAAACTAACGATCATGAAGTTTCTAAAAGTGATTACTTTTGGTATTTGGGATCGATTATTTATAATGAAGGGAAGATTGAAGAGGATATTATCCATAGATTGAAGTAGGATGGATAAAATGGTGAAGTGCAACTACATATTATGTGGTCATAGGATACCTGCCAAGTTGAAGGAAAATTTATAGGATAGCCATACGACCAGCTATGCTTTATGATATGGAATATGGGCCAGTTAGAAATAAAATGTGCACTAGATGAGTGTGGTCGAAATAAAAATGTTGAGATGGATATGTAGTAATATAAGAAAAATAGAAATTAAAAATGAAGTCACTCTTAAAAATGGTAGAGGTATCACTAATTGAGGATAAATTGAGAGAATGATGACTTAGATGGTTTGGATGTTACAACATTGAATCGAGAAATGCACCAATAAGTAGGAGCGATTTGATATACATAGATGGAAAGAGTGGTAGAGGTACACTGAAAATCTCATGGGATAACATAGCAAGGAAAGACTTGGTATTGCTACATCTTTTAGAAAGTATTGTCCCAAACAAAGTGGAATAGAGGAAAAAGATTTATGTAGCTGATCCTAACTAGTTTGGGATTTAGGCTTAGTTAAGTTTCAAAGAATTTCTGTGTAATCTTCTTTTGACCAATGTATTAAAAAGTAGGCATGTAGTAGCCACGAGGTGTCATTGTAGATAGCTGATAGCAGGTACTATGTATCCAAAGCAGGTTATTAAAACATATTGTTATTTTTTTCTTAGTATCAAAATTAATGTTCTATGGAAACTTCATGCCAAATATAATGGAAAAAATCAAGTGCAAAGCTATAAAATATCATTAACCTAGCGCCGTAGAATCATGCCAACATCGATCTAATGTTAAGGTCCATAATTTAATGACATATATAAATCGAGTAAATTACAATAACCTCTTTGAGTTTAGGAGAAAATTATACTCACATCTGGTAATTTGAAACACTTAATCTTACCCTTATGAAGTTTATTTTTATCCAACACTTCAATCCATAACTTAATAGAATGTTAGTCAAACTGTTAACCTTAAATGGAATCCAAATGCTATGTCTAAAAAATTTCAAAAATGACCAAAATAACCTTAAGTGACATAACAACCACCCAAGGACATAAAAAAATGTGTCTTCTCCTCCCACTCAATGGAACTTTCGACTTTTCACATAGGATAAACAATTTCACTAATGCCATTAATTAAACTGGTGTAAGTGTAGGTTTTACGAACTTTTGGGTGTAGGTGTAATAAATGTAAACCTCAGGGAGGGTTTTGTAATTTATGTCACTCATAAGATAAAAATTTCCATAATCACATAACATTGCCCATAAAACAAAGATGCCCTTAATGATACAAAATCAACTGTAGAAAAAAGACGTCCGCAATCATATAACATAATTCACAAACAAAACATCATTATCTATAGATAATAGACTTCACTGGAGTTTAATTAAGAAAGTCAAAATGACAAATTGATGATTGACATCACAATGATCAATCATTGTCTGCCACTTCGAGGAGTTCTGCTTCTTGAGCATCAAAACTAGGGGTGCCTGAGTCATCCAATTGGAAATTCGTCTAGCCTGCTACGGAATAAATCACCTCTAAGTTTTGTTCATGACAATTTGTTTTAGATTGGCTTCTGTGATTTGTCAATTTGTTGTGGCTAGCCAGCCTCACCACACAAGTACAGTGGACTCTATATGCCAAATCCATTGTTTTGCTTATCTTTTTTTTTTTTAACACAATGTTGCTTTGTTATAAGAAGAATAGTTTATTTTATTTTATTTTTGATCACTGTCCTTGCCATCTGGTCGAGTGCCACATGTTATTATTGATTCCACCATGCACATGACTTGGGCCATCTAATATTGGAATCAGGTTTAATTCTAGTTATAGTGGATAGCTATGGGCGTAGAATATCGCTTTAGAAGTGTTCTGATACCAATGTACAGATAAAAGGTGATCCACAAAACTGCACCAACTATGAATTAGCTGAAGCATGTTATTAAGAAATCAATAAGAAATTACTGTTTATTCTAACAACCGATAATGCTGTAGCCAAGGTCTGCTGCTATGCCACTTCCCTCCATGAGGTGCTAAAATAATAATAGACAGAGCACCGACTTCGAGAATTCTTATAAGTATTTTTGCAGTTAATTTGGTGGATTTTTTAATTATTGAATATCACAACAGCAGTGTTAAAGAAATTTTAATGCCATGCAGAAGTGGAGGTTAGTCATTTCAAAGAGTGAGGAGTAGTGAATTTTGAATCCTAGTTTGGTTTTACATAAAGGCTCTATCTTAGAATGTATAATAATTTGATAATTGTGAAGTTGAAGCAACCATTAGTTCCAAGGAGGTCCTGTCAGTTGATGAGATGAGAGTAGTTATGAATGTTAAATTTGAACCATGATGGGAAGATTTGGACTATTGGGGCATAGAAATTGTTAGAACTCGAAGAAGTTATGAAGTACCTTTTTTTTAATGTGGCTACATAGAAAGCAAAGTTTTCATCTTGATACTGGTTTGTATTGGTATTGGGAACTCAGCAATTTGATGTATAAACCCTTAAATTATGGTCCTATGGCAAACTTAGTGGCAAGGATGAGTGCAGGGGGTGGGCATTGAGTGGGGAGCAGCAGGTGCAATGGGGCTAAAGCTCATGGTTGTCAGGTGGAGGGGTGATGGTGATAGACAGCAGAAGAAGTAAAGGTGGGGTGTGTGTGTGTGTGTGTGTGAGAGAGAGAGAGAGAGGAGGAGGAGGGAGGAGAGAGAGG
>KE505578.1:221450-238668 GCA_000441515.1 Elaeis oleifera | reverse complement strand
GAGAGGGAGGGAGAGAGAGAGGTGGCAGAGTGGATGGCACCCAAAGCAACTATAGCACTGCAGAGTCCTTGGTGTCAGTAGGGTGGGGATCAAAGGTGGCTAAACAGACAGCAGGGCAGTTGGGTGCCTGCAAGAGAGAGAGAGAGAGAGAACAGTTATATTGGCAGAAACACAGCAGCAAAGAGGGAGAAAGGGAAATAGAGGTTCTTTGGGAGGTCTTTGCCAATAGGATCAGAGATCAGGGGTCAAAGAAGAGATAAATATGTGGCATTTTTTTAGATGATCAGATGCTTATTTTATGTCAAGATAGTAGGAAGTGGGTTGTTTTCAAGTTGATCTGGACTTTTTATCTCAGATAAACCAATGCCTTGCTGTATCTTGGTATCAGCCATCTATCGAGATGGATGAGATATTTTAGTCCTTTGCAACCTGTATGAAATTGAGGCTCAAAATTAGAATGTGTGGCAAAGGTACCTAATTTTTGGTTAAATTATTCTGCATACATAAAAAAAAAGAATAAATTGAGATTTCATTCAGAATAAAGGTGATAGCTGAGATGGAAAGATAACTACAAAAATTGTGTAGTCACAGCTTGCAATTCAGAGAGTAAAACTTGCAGAATGATGGTAAAATTGATGCTGTTATTGGGTTGGTGAATTGGTTAATGAAATTCAGACGATCCAAACACATGAGTGCCCTCTGGTCTCAAAAAAAAGGGGTGAAAACGGGAACATAAGATGAGCATTACAGAGACAACAGTAGTTAGGAGTTATATGGTAGAACAAATAGTGTACCTAGCAGGGCATAATCAGAAATTTAGATGTAAATTTAAAGGACAAAGTAATGAAAATTTGAGTACCATGTTCCACATGCATACAACAAAGGACTAAAAGAGCCCCTAGTAAAGACAGATGT
Source organism: Elaeis oleifera (assembly GCA_000441515.1). Lineage (NCBI taxonomy): Eukaryota > Viridiplantae > Streptophyta > Magnoliopsida > Arecales > Arecaceae > Elaeis > Elaeis oleifera. The sequence continues at coordinate 237,753 of KE505578.1, read as the reverse complement.
TCAATTTTTGCATGAGAGCATCGAGAATGTGATTGCTTAACTAATGAAAAATTCAGTGAAAGTTTTGACAATGGATTTTGAAAGTTTGGATTCACAAGAGTTGCCATCCTTAAATGGAGCAAACAATTAAGAGATTTAAGAAATTGAGGAATAGATTAGATGAGGCTTGTTGTACTCATGTTATTGTTTGGGATTTTTTTTTCTTTTTTTGCTATCTTTCTTATATCAAACTTTCTATTTCCTTCTTTTTCATTTTGTTAATAATATGCTTATTGCTAATTATTTTGCTGCAGCAACTAGTGATATATGAGACATCAGCAGCAGAGTTGGATATAATTCGTGACATATCTCGGACTTTTCCTTCACATGTTTCTTTCAACAGAGGCATGGACCAGGCCAAAGGTCCCTATACAATGTTCTGAAGGCATACTCTGTGTATGACAGGGATGTTGGATATGTTCAGGTTTGAATTGAAATAGTCAACTGTTTGGCTACTGCTTAGGAATGGGCCAGCTAAAATGCCAGAAATTGCCATTCCATAACCTTGAAATTGTTCGGATATCACTTGATGCAGCTAACTGTATTGCAGGGGATGGGGTTTCTAGCAGGTTTGTTGCTTCTTTATATGAGCGAAGAAGATGCATTTTGGCTACTAGTTGCTTTGTTGAAGGGGGCTGTTCATGCACCCATGGAAGGCTTATATCTGGTACTTCATTCTTTTGTAAATATTCTTCTTTTTTTGATGTGTTATGGACTTGTCTTTGCTTCTATGCAGATACGTTATCCACTTGATGCATATGTGCACTAACTAGTTAAAGTGCACAAGCATATGCATGATAAGCAAATACCCTGTAAAAGAGAGAATAATTTTACAAATGCAAAGAGGGCTGCGAAAAATTTAGATTATTAGGTTCAAATAAATTTGGGTTGATGATGTTTTATATCAAGATACAGAAATCAAAATCTGGTGCAGTTGAATAAAAGGTCAATTCAAATCCCAATCCAAATATTTGATTCAGATTGATTCAATGTATTAAAAGCCGATAATAGGCATGTATCTACCGAGGGGGTTCATAGAAAAAAGTGGTTTGTGGATGTTATAACAGGTGCTTTGATCCCAAAGCATTCTGTTAAAACATATCAATATTTTTTTCTTATGAAGTACCATAAATCAATACTCTACATCAACTTCATGCAAAAAAATGAAAAGAAAATCAGGACAAGCTTTAAAACATATTTGATCTAATGTCAATTAAAAAAATAAAATAAAATAAAGATAAGCGATAAAACATCATTGATCTCACAACATGAAACCATATCAATGCTCATATGAAGGTTAACAATCTAATGACAAATATGATCATCTGCCCTTTACATGATATTGATGTCTAGCAAGATAAGTGGCGTGTTGGCTGTGCCAATGGGGGAGCTTTGTTGTTGGATCTTTGGTGGCATAGTGCTTCGAGGGATGCCTTGCTCTTTTCCATTCTCCATTCTTCTCCTCTTCTTTACCACTCTTCATCCAATGAGGGCACCAAATAAGTTAAGTGGTCCTTGTAATAAACACCAATAGGTCAAATTACTGCTTAAATTGCTAAGCTGGTCCAATTAGAACCAGTCCAACCTATTTTGGAACATAGTGCCTGCTATAAATCAATAGCATAGCAGCTGCAATGGTGGGTATTCACTCATCATATCAGGCACTATAGGCCCTAGCGCTATATGAGGTCGCCATGGCACATAGCATAGTGGTTTAGTTTCGAAGTGGTATAGCGGCTGCTATGGCTGATTTTTTTTAAAACAAGGTGTTTAATTTGATAATTTATTGGCAGATTTCATATTACAAGTGGGTAGATCCAATCCACTCGTTATCTTAATTGGATGGCTAGGTTTTTGGGGGAAATACTTTAGTTTTTTTCTTTGACACCCAGTAGGCAAGAGAAAAGATGGAAAGTCTTCTGTTACAATCACATTGCCTTCTTGGTAATTATGTTTTTTCCTACAATGAACCAATAATGTGCTAAGTTATATGCTGTCATATTTTATATTCCACTAAACTCAAGAACATCAAGATTTTCTCCATTTAACTAAATAGTAATGATTGTTTATATGTTTTAACCTTTCATTGTTGATAGAGTACTAAAGTGAAGGAGTGATGCAAGTACTTTGTGGATGTGTTTGGTGTTTTTTAAAAAAAGTACTTTTGCAACTTTTGAAGCAAAAATTTCTTCCTAGAAAATATAAGCATTGGTAATAATATATGAGAAGTTCTTCTACAAGAAGAAAAGGTTTAAAAGTGCTTCTAGGAGAAGCTAGAAAATCTAGCTTCTGGCTTCTCCTTTTTTAAGAACATTTTACACAGCAAAAGCAACACTAAACATGCCCTTTACTTTTATATGCGTATATTTTAAGTAGAATTGTACACATAAAGATAGTTAGGAGCAAAGTTTTAAATCCCGTGGGATGGACACGTCCCAATATCTTCGTAAAATGGGATACCCCACTGTCCAGTCCCATCTCGATAGCCATCCGGATTATGTATCTCAATAGATATCCTCTATCTTTTTCCTTCTTCTTTCTTTCTTTTTTCTTTCTTTTTCTTCTACCTTGATTTATTCCTTTTTCTTTTTCTTTTTCTCTTATCCTTTCATTTCTTTCCTTTTTCAATTTCTTCTTCTTTCTCTTTCTTTCTTCCTTTCTTTTTCTCCTCCCATCCTTTCTTTCTTTCATTTTTCTTCTTCTTCTGTCCTTTCACTTTTTTCCTCTTTTTTCATCTTCCTTTCTTTCTTTTTCTTCTTCTTTCCCTACATGGAAGAGTTTCGGAGTCTCGAGCCTGTCTCAGTCCCATTTTCTCATTGGAACAGGACATCCCAGGATGTCTCCTGTCGCATCGAGATGTAAAACTATGGTTAGGAGTGAGAATATACTGACAACAAAGTTATAAATAATTGAGGTTTTTAATGCCAAGATCACAGTCATCTCGTTGGGTGGCTTGACCTAAGATGATCCAACATCTTGTTTTATTTAGCTAATATGGAATATATTCAATTTTGGAAGGAACTGAGTTTTCCAAGATCTTGTCAAATATTTAATGACTAAGGTGCCAAAAGCTCGGCTAATATGGTAAATCCAAAATTGGCGACCATAATTAGGTAGTGATTTTTAACTTTATTTCTTAAAATTCTATTTAAAAAGGATATAAGGGTGATTGAAAAATATCAGCCAATATGGTTATATTTGCATCAGCCAATATTTTAGGATTTCTTGGTCTAATTCTGCCGAAATATATTTGAGATATGTACATGTTAGGAGGCACCCAATAGCAATAATAACTGAGATCTTGGCCAAGATGAAAACCTTGTAAAAATTAGGTCACCTTCCAGGGAGGTGGAATTTTCGGAGGAAGATGGAAAGCCATCTGATAAGGAAGATTGGTGTTTAAGAAAACATTGAAAGCATTTAAAAGTCACTTTTAAATGCTGGGGACAGTATGTTGAGAGAAAATAATATAGTATAAAAGGTCTCTCCTAAGTTAGTTGGGACCCAATTAGAGATATTTAGAAGCTATCTCATCTGTCAGTAAATTTAATTTGGAGAAAATTTGAACCCACAACTTTCAGCAGCCTTGTCTTTCTCATCCTATTAACTAGCCAATTGAACAGAAAGTTGTAAAACATGTTTTAATAATCATTTTCCTTCTTGCTGATTGAATTACTTTCGATCCAAACATGTCAGTACGATAATACTATAGTCGGATCTTTGAAACAAACACCCCAATCAAATCTTGGCCATCCCTTATTTTGTCCCAAGTTATAACCAATCTGGCTTGGCATCTTGCTATGGTAATTTACTATTTATATTGCCTTTCTCTTTCCTTTTAAGTGGAAACTGTAGCTCATTGAGATCTTTGTTGACACTAGCTGGTATCACAAGCATACATAATGCATTGGCAGTGGAATCCAAAGAATTCAAGGTCCTCACCCCTCTTTCTCCTCCTTACCTTTTCTTCCTTCCCTCTATTTCTCCCCTTGTTCTTTAGTTGGATGCTTCCAATCATGTTCTCTGTCATTTCATTTGTCAATGAAATTTTTGGTGGACTCCCTACTGTTTTATCAGAAAGTAGAGAATAAACTTTTCTGAGAACATTAACCCAAACAGTCTGTTGACAATCATTTCCATATCTGGCATTCACATCAGTCTCCTCTTTCCCATCATAATTGGTCTGCTTTGGAGGACTTGAGTCTATAAAAATTTCACTTCCCAGCTATAATGGATCAATCGTGATCTGGCATTAGCCTGAAAGTGCATTTTAGAGTGCCGGTGAGACTATAAGTCGATCCTCTAATTGTTAGTTTGACATAGAATTCCACTTTCAAATTCGAAGCCAGACTTGGTAGTTGGTAAGAGGGTCTGATATTTTCAGATCTTGAGTAGGTATTACTTTAGTGCCTGTTGCATGCTGTACAACCTGCTAAGCACCTTTTTGGTTTCCATAGTTTTAGAGTGCCAGACATGTTTAATAGCTGCACGATCATTTGGATAAATTTTTAATTGAAGCAATTTGAACACTAAGTAACCGGATGTTTGGTTGAATCAGTTTTCAAAAGAGAATCAGGAAAGGGAAGTGAATTTAAATTGCAATTTGTATATGACAAAATGAGAAAATCTTATCAGCTAAACCATTGCTTGATCAAGTTGGCTATTTTTAGTAGTTGTAGATATGTTCTTTCTTTCTTTATTATTTTATTTTTGGCATATGATACTTGTTGCATTCTAATGATAGAAATAGTGATCCTGATCTGCAAAGCATTTTACAAAATTGACATGATAAAATTCAAGATCCAAATAGGAGAGCAAAACAACCTATTATGTGAGTTCATCATAAACGAAATCAAGATATCTCTTAGAGCTCCAAGAAATGAGAAGATGCTATTCATTTCAGTGGAAAGGTCTGACAAATTATTTCATGACTGTGTCTTATTTTTAACCATTTTCTTACTTGCTGAAGCGGTTGAGATGAGGTTTTGCCTATGGTCATGTTCCTTTCACCTGTATGATCTGTCTGAAATCCTTTTGATTTTCTAGTTGTCAAATCCCATGCAAAACCCTAATTGATGAATATATCGGGGAATGAGAATCTTGGAGCCAAATGTTATAAATGTGATAAAGAATTTGATGGATAGCTTGAGGAAGCATTGGGTATTTGGGTGTTTAGACTTAGTGGATGATGAACAATAAATGAACAGAAGACCCATTGAGGAACATAACTAGTAGTACCAATAAAATGCCTAGGCTGAAGGAGTCCAACCTTTAAAGCATAAAATCATACCATAGAAGAAAGAAAAAGAAATCTCTAAACAATACTTCCTTGACCTGCTTAAGTTGGAGAATTTTGAAGGCTCTTATATTTTAGAGCAAAGTAATAAATGTGTTGATTGCCTGATTTTCTGGCTGGGAATGGAGCAAGATGTTGTATTAATAGTTATTGGGTGAATAACTATTCATGTTATCTTTGTGGACTAGGACAGACAGATGCCATAAAATGTATTTGTACTAGACCTACTTAATGAAATTTTCTCTTTCCCTAGAAGAAAATATTTGACTTAAATTGTAGATATGACTCAAGGATTATTTCTTGTATATGCTTTGGCAGAGTTATTTGTAGTCTTATCAACAATAAAGAAAAGAAAATCTCTTTTTTCTAAGATTTCTAAAGGCTCGTATTATGACACAGAAAATATTTGACTTAAATTGTATGTATGACTTGAGGTTGTATATTGTTTATGCTTTGGCAGAGTTATTTGTAGTTTTATCAATAATAAGGAAAAAAGAATCTCCTTTTACTAAGATTGGTAAAGGCTCGTATTATGAAACAAAGAAAGGCTAACTACCCATTCCAAGAAAAAATCCTTCCCACAAGAAAGAAATGTATAGAAAAAATAAAATTTATTGATGAAAGCCTCTGTATAAGGCACTTGAATTGAAGCTGTCCAAAGCTAATCCTAGTAACAGTTTTTCTTCCTCGTCCAATATCCAAGTTAGGGCCTTGGAACCAAGGTTCGCTGTCTCGGTACCGGATCCTGTATTGATAAAATCCTATTATAGTGTTGGTATGCGGTTTGGTACAGTATGGTATGATAGTGTCAGTATGGGGTGGTACAGCATACCAGTATTGGTATGGTACGGTATGCCCCTGTACTAGGTGGTACAGCAAGCCATGCTTGGAACTCTAAGCCTACTTAAAGTACGACTTCAAATTGATCCCCGCAAAATAGCTCCAAAAACTCTACCCAAAATCATAAAATCAGTGTGTACTATTGCCAAAACCACTCCTAATACCACTCAAACTGGAATCGATGATGTTCCAATTGTCCACCAATGCTTCTGCATCAGCTCCTAGCGGTTATGTGTTTTATAGATGTCATCAGTCCACTATCAGGAAGATGGATTAATTAAGCACTGTTATATCTTCTCCTGCCTCTTTAATCATTCTGGTTTCATTGTTGTTTTCCTTTGAGCAGTTATAAGTTGGTTTATTATTGTACACTTGTGTCCTTTTGGCATATGCAGAAGTATATATAACTGTTCATAAACTGTTAGCAACCTAATTTTTTACTATTTGTGGAGCAGGCTGGTTTGCCGCTTGTCCAACAGTACTTATTTCAGTTCGAGCAATTAGTGAAAGAACATTTGCCAAAATTGGGAAAACATTTTTCTGAAGAAATGGTCAATCCAAGCATGTATGCAAGTCAATGGTTCATTACTGTTTTCTCGTACTCATTCCCTTCCCTTTGGCACTTCGCATCTGGGATGTCTTTCTTTATGAGGTTAGCACTCATAATTTCTCTTATATTTAACATTATCTGACGGAATACCAGTCTAATGATTTATAATCATCTGGGGCCTGGTTGTGTTTAATCCATCAATTGATTCTCTTCACACCATATTTTATTTAAATTATTTCATAACAAAAATCCTATGATCTCCTATTCCTTATCTGTTATAGATATTTCTTACTTGTGCAAACATCCTGTCTGATGAGTTTGTTAGATTTGTCCATGCACCATTATGTGTCTCTACAAGTAAACAAGCTCTTAAAATTTTGGTAATTCAAATTTTAAGAACCATTTAATCAAAACCTAATCTGTTGGGAAACTCAGGATTCAACTCTTTAGATTGATGCAACCCAACCATAATTCATGTATCTTACCAAATACCAACATTACAGAGGGTGCTACTTACAGAACAGAGGAAAGGAAGCAGCCTGCTCACCCAATTAAAGGGACATAGGGCATGGATCATACAGAGCAAAACAAGAGAGCAATGGTTGGTCCTGTGCATTTCTTCAAAGCTAGAGGTGCACATGCCCCCTCTGGAAACCCCTTGGCTTTGCCTCTAACTTTATGGAAGAGAAGTGGAAACTGCAAAAGTGAAGCAAATTGTTCCTCTGGGGAACAACCCCTAGATGGGCATACAATTGTTCATTGCTTGATGAAGATTAAATACAAAGACAAAGGACCCCCTTCTCCTAAGAAGGCAACTAAGGGCCCATATCAGACTCCTTTAAATAAGCAATTTATTCTACATGTACTTGATGAACTCAAGGACATATAGCATCACTCAAGATTATTTATCTAGTTTAAGGTCAGCAGAACCAAGACTCATGCCGGCCGGGCAGTGGTACGGATTAGTATAGATCCGTACCAAATCGGATTAGTGCAAACCGACACAGAAGCAAAAAAAAGAACCGGGAGGAAGAAAGAGAGAAGAGGGAGGGGTTGGAGAGAGTGGTCGGAGGGCAAGGCGGTGGCCATAGATAGACCATGGGCACGCTCGGAGGGCCACCAAGGCCTCTGCCTCCTATGCCAAATCTCAATCAAGAGAGAGAGAGGGGGAGAGCGAAAGAAAGGAGGAAGCCAGCAAAAAGGCTGCCGGACGGCTAAATCATCACCTGCAGCTCCACGGGCGTGAAACAGGGACAATCACCCCATTTCATGGGATTTTTAAAAAATTCCTACCATAGTGAAGCCAGCACATCCGTTGCTATCTTCACTGTTTCTCCAATTTTTTAAAAAATTCTAAAACAGTGAAGTAGGTAATGGATTTGCCGGTTTCACTATTCATGGTTTTAAAAAAACATGATGAACTAACAAGGCGGTCACCCCTATTTCGCGGCTGTGGCTCCATCCGTGCCTTTTCCGTCATCCGATGGCCACGATGGCCATTCGGTGCCCTTCGACAGTCTCTCTGCCGTCTGTGCCTCCCATCGGTATCCTCACTGCCTCCTCTCTCTCTCTCTCTCTCGATTAAACATCCTATTGGGCAATATGGAGCTGTGGAGCCTCCGCAGCCCTCCGACGGCCTTGGCGAGCGAACCCGACCCTCTAGCAGCGGCGTCCCCTCTTTCCATCCCCTCCTCTTCCTCTCTATTCCTCTCTTTCCCTCTCCCTCATCTAGTGTTCCAATTTGGCTAGTCAGATCATTACGATTTGCGGCCAGTATAGCTTAGAACATCCTGAATTGCTCGGTTCGGCGAACGCTGCTCTGATTCTTAACTCATGAATCCCGTTTTGACTAGGTAATATATTTTAAGTAAATGCTCCATATTATGAATTATTCTTCATTTGAGTGGAAATTCTAACCAGCAATTGCTTTACTTAATTGAAGAAATTCATTAGGAAACCAGATTTTCTATTGCTACTTAGATCATTTTCTCTTCTTCCTCTTATATGTGTTAAAGATTTCATTTTCCCCCTTTCACTTTTATCTTTTGAAATCTCAATTTTGTCACTTCATTTGGAAAGGAAACTTGTGTTAGTAGCTGTCAAATAATTTAGTCTAGGTACTTATCGCAGCTCTATGGATTCATCTCCTTCACATTTCCTGGAAAATCAAGGCAGTGAACTAAAGTTTAGTGATATGGTGACCATATTGGGGGTTAAGCTAATTATATCATCTCTGGTCAAGCTAATCATATTAGGGGGACATTTTTTGGATTGATATTGGTGCTGATGATTATCTTGTTGAGCTAACTATATCTGGTTATTATCTCAATAGACGCATTCCTTGCTTGTGGAAGATTTTGCTTACTATGATAAGTCAATTGGTATGCATATACACATGGATTTATATTCCCTGCCTTTGGTTTTGTCGTTGGTCTCTGGCTGTTCACACTTGCTATTGCATCAAAATTGCCTGGCTTTGTTATTTTGTCAAAAGCTTAGTGCTCGATGTATCACTTTCACCTATTATGTTATGGACAGATAGTTAGACCATTAGAATTTAAAGCTTAATTTAATCTTCTTGGTACATTCATAACTTAGACTCATTACTTTAAACAGGGGGTCAAAGTTGTTTTTAAAGTTGGGTTAGCTTTGTTGAAGTTCTGCCATGATGACTTGGTGAGACTTTCGGGGCATTTTTGTTTAATTAAAATTTTACATGAACTTTTAAATGTTACTAAAAAATTGATTTGAGCCATCAGATAAAACTACCTTTCGAGAAACTCATACATGCTTTGCGCAACTTTCCCGAGGATGCAATGAATCCAGATACACTACTGCCACTTGCCTTCTCAATCAAGGTAATGATTGCAATATACATGTCTCTTTGATATTGATTGGTATTTTGTTAGTTATTGATTACTTATTCACTTACTTGAGGGAAGGTAATAAGTTTATCGTAGTGGTCGTTTACGTTTGTAGTTGTCCACATGCTTGAAGCTCTGTATTGATATTAGACTTTGCAGGTGGCTGATTATTATATTTGTTTTTTTTTTGCTTCACATTTAGTACTGTAGATGGTCCCGATATATATATATATATATATACCCTCTCCTCTTGAGCAGTATGGTCCATCTCTCTCTCTCCATGTGTCTATATGTGTGCGTGTGTCTCTGTGTGTGTGTGTGTGTATATCTTTGTTGAAATTTTTAGTTTCTCTTTTGAAATATGCTGGTAATTCCTTTGTTGAGACTAGAAGCAAGGGCAAAAAAAAAAAAGATCTGCACGGCAATTCTACAAGGCAAAATGAAATAAGGTTGTCACTTGTATCAACCTACTAATGCAGTGAGAGCTCAGCATTTGGCATAATTATGATCTTTTGAGAGATATAAAATTCTAAATAATTTATGTAACCCAATTAGAAAGATGGAAAATTTGTTGTTTCATATTCTGGCTTCTTGTACTGATTTCTTGAGCTTTTTCTTTTTATGTTGCTTTGTTTATCTAATAACGTAGTTATCATTTCTTTAGTTAATCTACTTGTTCTCAGTTTATTGCATTTTACTACTAATTAATGAAAACCAAACATAAAAGAACTTGAGGCTTGCTTGATTGACAATCTAAGTGAATGGCCAAACAAAGGTTTGGAAAACTAGTATCAATAATCATACCAGTTAAATTTTGGGTTGGTATGGTATGATATTGTACCTTGCAAACACACAGTACTAGTCAGGCATCAGATTCTCCAAACCCTAGATTTAAGAGAGGGAGAAGGAGGCAAACCAATCTAGTGTTTGGCCTAGATTTTTGAGATTTTTGAGAGAGAGAAGGGAGGCGTTAAGTGGGAGTGAGGCCTTATAGTGGTGGGCGGAGCGACCAAGAAGGTCATCATGGTAGGTGTGGTGGATGAGAAGGCCAGCATCCTACTGGTGCCCTAGGTAGACATGGGTGGTGGTGGACTAGAAAAGCTCCAGCGGCAGAGGGGAAAGAGCTTCCATGGGTGGAGCAAGCAAGCGATCGACAGAGTGCAAGGGAGAGGGAGTAATTGAGGGTCTAGGGTTTAAGAGAATCAACTCAGTTCCGAACTGATAGATGCCAGCTAGAATCGAGCTGAACCGAGCTAAACCTGGCAATTCCACTCAGTTTGAACTGGTTCGGAGAGCTTCCTAGTTCCTACCAAGTCTTGAAGTGGATCCTCATATAGACCTGGCTCTGCACTAGCTTAATACTATAGAATTGGGCAGTTTTGGACGGTTTTGAGAACCTTGGATCAAATAATGAATTTGTTATCTTCTTTGATGGTCAAACATGCTTCCTGCTTCTCTTTCTACATGTTTTTGGGTTTTCTGCATGTATTTTCTTATAAAAATATCTGAAATTACGTGAAGATCCTCACAAATTTCCAATTTGCATGTATACCCTCATTAATTATTCTTTTTGCATGTATACCCTAATACAAATCTAAAAATAGCCTCACGAAGTTACTACTTGCATGTATACCCTTATAGATTATTTTTTTTTTATGTACATCATTATAAATTACTTCTTTTTGCATGTATGCCCTTCATAAAGGTAGACATGCCAAAACAAATAATTTATAAGAATATACACAGAGATAAGAAATTTTGCGAAGGGTATATAACTAAAAAGAAATAATTTATAAAGGTATATATGTAAATAATAAATTTGCAAAGGTATACATGCAATGTCAAATATTTAATGGTAGACATGTAGAAGGAACAATTTATAAGGCTATACATGCAAATAGTAAATTTACGACATATACATGCAATTTCAGAAGTTCATAAGGGTATATACGCAAAAAAAAACCCTTTGTTTTTGGTTTTGCATTTAGTTTCGTTGCTTTCTAAGTCTCCATACACGAATCTGATGCTCTTGAACTTATTCTACTTCCCTTCATTTTCGTCATTTCATTTTTCACTCATTTTTTCAATTCAGAACAACTGTACCTTCTTGAGGTGGCATTGTAGATTGAAAAGTATTATATAATTTGTGTTCTATTGTGGAATGCTTAAATGCATCTGGAGGGAATATGTTTAGTTAGCCATGGTGGCAGACTTTTCCCTTTATGTAGTTGTTTTTGTCTTCTTTTTTTTTTGTCTTTCTATTCTTATCTTACTAAGCTGTACTTCTCACATATGGTTGGTTTGCAAGGAGTCTTCAGATCTTGGTAATTTTGTCCTTTCCTGTCATCTTTGCTTGTTTGATAGCATTATATTGGAGTCATCATAGAGGACGGGCATTGACACAAAGGTAAAGTTGCTCCATTTTGACCTAGGTGTCAGGGGTTTGAAATATGGAAACAGCCTCTCTGCGTATGTAGGTAAGGCTGCACACGTTTGACCCTCTTCGGACTCCAAAGCGGTGGAAGCCTTATGCACTGATATTCCCCCATACCATAGTCACCATACATCTAACCAGCCCATTGATGACTTTCAGCTTTGTTGATCAAGAAAAGGGTAGAACCCACATTAAGAAGTCAGTCTTATATCATAAATGGTTTGGAGCAATTAAACTAATTTTATTTTATGATAAAAAATTTATGATATTTTCCCTAACAAAAGCTCTCCGTTATTTCGGTGGAGGAAGCAGCCTGAAACCAGCCCTTAGATAAACATATAAACCAAACAATCAAGATAACCTCCCCTTTCAATTGTTCTTTTCAGACTACCATCAACAGAACAGAAAAAGTGAAGGCAAATCAAGATTACTACCAGAACCCATAGAAGCCAACCAGTTTGCTGGTTGGTTTCCTTCTTTGAAAATGTGAGAAACTTGGAAGGAAGAACAGGAATCACTCATTATCCAATGTTCCTTAGCAGAGCATTGTGGTGGCGGCCTTGAACTGAGTTTCCTTCAATCCAATGCCCTTAATTCCTTAGATATAGGTAGTGACTAGAAGGCCATCCCAAGCTGCGCAAAGCTCATCGGGCACTGTGACCTATGACAATTTTTTACCACCTTCATGAATCAGTCCCCAGTCCCCTTTCTCATCCCTAAGGATATAAAGCCTGCTCAAGATGCATGTCAATAAGCCGAGCCATAAAAGTTGGGCTTCACCATGGCAAGAGGTTTCGGCTGCCGGGAAACAGCAATAGGATGGTGAAGGCCTGAAGGCTTGAGGTTGCCCGAGTGCCTTGAATGTATGAATAAATCATCTTTAGTATTGGCCTGTTCATACTCTGAAGGAACCAGAGAGCACATTTAGCAAGCTTAGAGAATGTGGTTATAATGTTTGAAAATCTTTGTTATGAGCAGTCCAAAGGAGCCATTCGGTGTATCAGAGACCAGCAACAACAATAGGAGTAGAGGAGGATGCTAGGTAATTGCAGGTAGCTTATGTCACTTTAAAGGGACATAAGGCTAGATTCTCAATGGTGATTGCAAGATTCATTTTTTGGATCACCTTGGTCCAGGTAGCTTGAGCCAACTGACAGGTGATTATGATACAATCGATGTCCTCAATTTCATTGATGTCGGAATCACAAAAGATCTGGTCTTGATTAATGCAATGGTGCTGTACCAGAATAGACCTAGAGGCAGACGGTTCCAACAGACTTTCCACAAGAAATACTTCACCTCGGGTTTATGGCAACTTTCTAAATCCAGCTGTTGATGGGTGCTGAGAAAGAATTTCATAAACTTCTTTGAGATTAATTTTTGGATTTCCAGATTTTGCAACAACAAAGCCTTTTGATCCCGCCAGATGACCCTGTTATAATCTTACTAGAATTTCTAGTTAGGCTTCTTAGCAGGTTTTGTGATGCAGTGTTTTGTGTCCTCTCTTTTCTGATTCTCCCTCTCCCCTTTTCTGTTTCCCCCCTTTTGGCAATAATAGTTTCTATGTTCCTCGCCTATTCTTCACCTGGATTCCTTTGTGATTTGACATCAGTATATTGGAATGGTTGGAAGTGCTCAAATATTTTGATTTTTATTTAATAATTCATCAGCTATTGTGGCTAATGTTGATTCCTGGCATGTTTATCCTATCCTAAACTCACTGATCACTAATACTTATTTCAATTCCATATGCATTGGTTGTATGAATTTATTACCTTCATAGATATACTTGCCATGAATGTTGGTATGCAATCATTTTTTGTTCTTAAAATCATTTATACTACAATTAATATCAGAAAATATTTTTCACTGATACTGTTTAGTGAACAGAAAATATTTTCTAAAAAGTTCAGGGCCTGCTTGGCAATGTTGCTGGTTTGTTGTTTTTTGTTTCTATACAGTTTAGAGAAATCTCATATGAGCTTGACATGGAAGAGAATGTTTGTAACAAATTTCTGTCTATTCCTTCATCTATTCTCACTTGTTTTTGAAAGTAATAAAGATTTGCTTCCAAAGCCTCCAAAGATTTCTACGTAAGTGACTTGAAAAGGTAAGAGGGCTTCATCATGCAGTCACATGGTTTGCTCTTTTTAGTACATTTTTCTTCTTGGGTTTTTTTGGGGGAAAAAAAAGAACCAGAAAATAGAAGTATTGCTAACTAAGTCCTTATCATCAACTATTTTTGCAACTCGAGTTATAATTCTTGAAGCTTATTCTATTATGGATTGTCACTTTTACTGTTTGTTATGTATGGTTGCATTATTTGATTCCACTTTTTTCTCCCTTGTGTTAAGTTGTTGAGTAATTCCTTGTACCTCTTCCCTTATATGATAATACTGGAAATTGATAGGTTAGCAATGTTGGATCACAATGAATTGAACCCAACAATCGGGTCATAGCAGACTTGAATAATTTGGGTACCGTTTGACATTACTTTCATTTCTCTATTTTAAAAATAAAAAACAAATGAAACATCAGTTCTTTTTTTCTAACATTTTAAAAATCTAAGTATGCATGGTATAGTTGATTATTTTTAAAAACATAAACATGACAACGATGACGAAGATGATGTTGGCAACGGTGGAGGTAGTGGAAGTGTTGGTGGTGGGGTGAAATGGTATAGCAGAGGTGGTGATAATAGTGGTGGCAATGACATTAGGGGCACCGAAGATGTGGTGAAGGTAATGATGATATTGATGGTGTAGTGGAGGCGGCAATGGTAACGTTGGTGATGGGGGTCGGCTATGTGGTGGAGGTGGTGATGATGTTGGTGATAGTTGGTGAGAACAACAATAATGATGGTAAGGGTGTGGCATATAGTGGAGGTAACAATGATGGCAGTGGTGGTTTGTTGAAGGTAATGATGGTGGTGGTACCGGTAGTGGTGAAGGTGACGATTGTGATGATGGTGAGGATGATGATGGTGGTGGGAGCAGCAATAAAGGTGACAACTATAACGGTGATGGAGGTAATGATGGTGGTGCGGTGGTGTTGGTGGTAATGAAAAAGACACGGGTTCTTATTGTTGTAAGATTATATTACGGGTAAAGATTTCTTACTTTTGCTTTTCTAGAAATAATGAAAGTATTTTTTGAAAATAAAAATAAAACAATAGCAGTAAATATATTTTTTGTCATGGTTTCTGTAATTTTATTTGTATAAATAGAAAATAAGATATAAAATTGATAGTTTAACCATATTAGAGTTGCTTGATAGTTTAACCTTTAAGATTTAGTTTCTATATATAGGCTTTGACAACCGTGACAAAAAAAGTTTGACGTTGATGATCTTAGGATTGTATCTTAGTGGCTTTGGATGGGCTTTTATCACCATTCTGATTCTGTGCATCTTTGTAGGTGTCAAAAACCCTGGAGGAGCTTCGACAGGATTATGAGAAGAGAAACGGGGGACCATTAGGCCAAGCAGGGTCTACCAATAGGCAGCTGCGGGCCATTAACCATAAAGAGTTTCTATCATGCCCGAAATAAGCAATTGTGTACAGAAGGATGATCTGTCTTCCTGAAACCGTGCACTGCAATGGAAGCTACGATATGGAAATAACAATGCAATTCGCATGTTTCCTTTTGTATAGTGTATGCCAATTCTTTTCTCATTCTTTTGTTGCTTCCAGTGTATCTCTGTTTTTTTTCCTTCCTCTCCAAATCGACTTTAAGTTCGATGAGTATATCTTGTCCTTATCATTTAATTGCATTATTTGAGAATGAGAATAGGTTGGAGAGGAATATGTTGGTTATCAGATCATTACGTAGAGTAGTAGTAGAAACACAGTGCGTACTCCAGTCTCTCTAATAGAAAAGCCACTCTAAGGCTCCATTGTGGCTATACGTTGCGGCTTCATATGGGATTCGTTTGGTTTGCAGAAAAAAAGTTTTTTCAGATAATAATTTCATAGTAGTAGCAATATAGTGCATACTCCATTCTCTCCAATAGAAAATCACTTCAAGATTTTATTGTGGCTTCGTATAAGAACCGTTTGATTTGTGAGAGAGTATTTTTTTTAAATAATATTTTTTATAAATTATTTTTTAAATTATTTTTAAAATAAATTTGACATGTTTGATTGATCATGAAAAATAATTATTATAAATAATTATATTCATTGAGCATTCATTTTTTTAAAAAATTATATAAATATCTATTATATCTTTAATACATATAAGGTCTTATCTTTTTGCTCCTAAATTTTATATAATAATAAT
>KE505578.1:191067-208004 GCA_000441515.1 Elaeis oleifera | reverse complement strand
TCGTTTGTAGTAGAAGTTCGGAGTAGACCGCTCGGCTCCCATAGGAGCTTAGGGTAGGAGGTCGGACGAAGTGTACCTGAAATAAAAATTCGGGGTAGAGGTCCGGCTCCCGTAGGAGTCTGGAGGAAGTTTACCTGCAACAGAAATTTCGGGCAATGGACCGTCTCCCGTAGGAGCTCGGATGAAATCTTCCTGCAATAGAAGTTCGGAGAAGAAGTCCGGCTCCCGTAAGAGTCCGGATGAAATGGACCGGCTCCCGTAGGAGTCCGGGTGAAGTCCGGTAGTTGTAGGAATTTGCCATTGGTGGAGTTCGGCCACTGTCGAAGTTCTGGCGGAAGTTCGGATTGGAACTGAACTTGACTGGGAGAAGTCTGGAAGAGATTCGGCGAACAGCTGATAGCTGTAGAAGGTCTGCTGGCGGCGGAGCTCAGTGAGCATTTGGGGCGGCCTGATGGATGACTGAAGGAACTTATGTTGACGGAGTTCGGGTGTTGTAGTAAGAGTTCGTCCGTCGGAGGAATTCAGTCAGCACTGTAAAACCCGACTGTTGGAGAAGTCCAGAGAGATACCACCCAAAGTCAAAAGTCAGAAGAGTCTCGAGAAGGCCAATCCTGTCAAGAACTTCGGTTGAGGGTATTTTATACCCAACATGTGTCATTGACCATTAACTCTTTGGATAATTCTCCGATACATTATTCTAAAAAAATAATTATTATAATTTTAATTTAATAAATCAAGTACAAACTTATATCCTAAAAATTATAATGTATCAGTCAACAATTAAATTTTCAGATCACACATTTAACAAAAACAACAAGATTTAGAGTGATAGAATCAGCAACCACAACAGACTCAGCTAGCATCTCACAGATAAAGGGAATATGATAAGCTCTGCCATCATTTGCTGGGAATAACTATTTGTCGGAGGTTGAGAAATACATATGGAAATTGAAAAAACTTTTAATGTTCACAAATGCATTGAGGAAGAAAAGTAAATTATGCCTCCTATCTCCTATAAGGGGATGCATATGATTAGAGGTTGTTAGAAGAATATACGCAGATCTGGACCTAACATTCTTGCTACTTAGAAAATATTCAAGGAAACTTTCTACAGAAAATGTTTTTCTTAAAGTATTTGAATATAGATTGAAAGTAATTTTATCAAATTGAAACAAAAAAAATATGTCTGTCACTTAGCATGAGGCTAAATTTATCCGTTCGATAAAGTTTGCTCCTGATGTTGTAGTTGACTTGCAAACTTAAATTAAATTATTTATAATGGGAATGATGCCTCGGTTTAGATAATTGGTGAATGCATTTGAGTTGATTATTTATGAAGTGTTAGTCAACAAGGCATTGTTAATTGAGAATGATCTTAATAAAGTACAAAAAGATAGAGATTGAAATTTAAAAAAAAAACTTTACATAATAGCATCCTGATTGAGTCAAAGTTTTGTTAGTTAGCTCAAGAGAGAAAAGATTCAGCACTCTACTATTAGCCTTCATTAAAACAGTGGAGTGCAGTACTTTAGGTGTAGAAAGGGCAATGCAGAACAACATTGTCATTGGACAGTGGGGCTTGTTTTGAGCATGGCCAACTAAGCCGCAAGGTGACTACATGTCTATTCAATTTTACATGATATATAGATTGAGGATGTTTTCAGAATCTGTAGTCCTAAAAATTTCATAAAAGTTGAAAATTTTGATTAATGTTGTTATTCTATCTATTTTAATAGATTTTTTATAGGTTATCATGTTACACGCTCATGGAACTTTATTTAAAATACTTTAGGAAAATTTAAATAAAATCTTTTTCAAATAGAATTTTTAGTTTTCTAATAAACTAAAATAATTTCTTAATTTTTATTAAATATTATTATAACATCTAAAAATATTTTTAGGGGATCGGAAAATATTTTCTGATACCCAATAAACTTAGCCAAACATGACCTCAGGCCAATGCTGTGGCGTTATTCACGGCGACGGCGGACTAAGCGCGCTGTGTATAAATTCCCGGCCCGCCCGGTTCCCCTCTTCCGCCCTGAAACCCCAAACCCCGGCACTCTCGGTCGCCGCCGCCGCCGCCACAAAAATTTACCAAAAAGCTTTAAAAAAAAAGATGCAGGCAACGGCGTCCACTCACCATCACCACCTCTTCTGTCCATTCACCGCCCCTCCTCCTCGCGCCGCCTCTCCCGAACCTTGCAATCGGAGGCCGCCACCGATCTTCGGCGTCCTCCGTCGTCCGAATGAGCCTCCGTGACGACGGCCCACCCTCGCGGTGGTCGGCGTCACTGGCGCCGTCGGCCAGGAGTTCCTCCGCGTCCTCTCCGACCGTGACTTCCCCTACCGTAGCATCCGCATGCTCGCCAGCCACCGCTCAGCCGGCCGCAGCATCCCCTTCGAGGGCCGTGACTACGTGGTGGAGGAGCTCGGCCCTGAGAGCTTCGACGGCGTCGACATCGCCCTCTTCAGCGCCGGCGGCTCCATCTCGAAGGAGATGGGCCCGGCCGCCGTCGAGCGGGGCGCCATCGTGGTCGACAACAGCTCGGCCTTCCGGATGCACCCGGAGGTCCCGCTTGTCATCCCGGAGGTGAACCCCGACGCCATGGCGCACATCAGGCTGAAGGGAGGTCGAACGGGGCCCTCATCGCCAACCCAATTGTTCCACCATCATCTGTTTGATGGCCGCTACGCCTCTACATCGTCACGCCAAGGTAATACTTCTACGAGTTCTTCCTCCCAAGATCGAATCTTGGTCTTGTCTCCATCTGACATTATACTCCTTCCCCACTAAAAATCTGATCTTGGTGTTATTTCATTGTGGCCGTCTCGTCAAGTCTTTGAACCAGCATGGGGATCATCCGATAAGCACCGAGCCGTGTGCTCGAGTATTATCATGTTTCAGGATGTTGACACCATATCCATTTCATCTTTCTAGCCATCTATTTTTGGTAGGATTCGTGCAATTATAATTTCTCTATGTAAAATAGCAATTACTAGATCGATGGGTCATCTAATGCACCATGAAACATCGTTAATGAATCTATCAGCATACTATCCTTAATTCCAATATTCTTGATACCTATTCAATTTTATCTTCTCACAGCAAACATAGAGTAGATTCCATCTTCCTGCACTCAATCACAAATAAGGGGTTGGCTTAGCTCTGAGAATTTAGTTAGGCTTCAATTTGTCATCCTTGCAGAATAACTTTGAATTCCAATTGCTAGAGTACTTTGTACATTTTCAAATTTTTGAATGTTGTGATGGTCGGTGCCACCTAATATGTCAGCTTGGCTTTGTGTATGTGGAAGGTGGTGAGAATGGTCGTCAGCACCTATCAAGCAGCCAGTGGTGCAGGTGCTGCAGCAATGGAAGAGCTTGAGCTGCAGACTCGTGAGGTATTCTGCTTGAGTCTCTCTTCCTGTCTGTCTTTTTTTTTTAAGTACTGCTTAATTATGGTGCATATTTTTCTCTAGGTCTTGGATGGAAAGCAACCGACCTGTAAAATCTTTAAACAACAGGTTCTTTTTAATTTTCTGTCTTGGTTACCTTGAGTTGAAAATTTTGATGAATGGACTGGTTGATGCCAAATTATTTCTTAATTTCTGTTCATGCAGTACGCATTTAATCTGTTCTCTCATAATGCATCAGTTCTCTCAAATGGGTATAATGAAGAGGAAATGAAATGGTGAAGGAAACAAGAAAATCTGGGTAACTGTTTCTATATTGTGTATATGGATACATTTCATCATTCTCTGTCTTATTGATTCTTTCATCGTTTTCTATCTGTTTCTATATTGTGTATATGGATACATTTCATCATGCTCTGTCTTATTGCTCTTTCATCATTTTCCCATTTAAGGTGGTACTGTTTGTGTGCCTCATCTGTTTCATGTTTCAAATGGACCTGTTTTAGAATGACGTGGACATCAAAGTCACTGCAACTTGCATACGAGTTCCTGTGATGCGTGCGCATGCTGAAAGTGTGAACCTCCAATTTGAAAAGCCACTTGATGAGGTGAGTTGGGAAAATAATGTGCTCTACTTGACAATGGAATCTTATAAATTGCTATGCTGGTTGCTAGATGTTCACCTATAATATAGGTAGTCCTATTTGGTAAATTATCTGAAACCTTTGCTTTGGTGGACATCCTTATGGCTTATGTCCATGTTGTTGTATTAACAATAGCACCAGTTTGTGTTGGTACAAATACCCTTCTGTCCGATTATGCATATTTATAAATAGTCTAAAATGTCTATGGGATAAGATTGCTACAAACAACACCATCTAGTTTTTGAGATAATATCCTTTAGAGAGGCATAGCTTGTGGTGAAACTAGCAAATTGTTCAACAAGTAATGTAGACACGAAGTTTTAAATTAATGGTTTTGTATGATGATCATCATTGATATTGGTCTTGGTCTGCTTTCATGAAAGAGCAGTTAAACCTGAGGTGTAATTGCATTATACAGTTATGGAATGCCTTTAGCCATACCTTTAGTAGGGAATTGGAATTTGGTTTCAGCTTCAATTACTCGCCAATTTGGTCAGATATGAACAAAAAAGATAATTTATGCATATGCATGTACACTAAAACAAGCCCCGATGTCTATTATGCTGATATGGGGACTTTCAAAACTTCTACTTACTACATAGCATTTTGTAACAACATGTTCATGTTGATAATTTTAGAGTTGGAACATATAAAATCAAGATGGTGTTTTAATCATTTTTCGTGCCCTTCAGGATGTTTGGTGCTAGACATTTATTTCTAGCTCATCCCCTTTCTACAATTAGTGTTACCCCTATGACATTCCTTTCTGTGCTAAGACTTTACATACTGGTAAGATAATGGCCTAATGGGTTTCTGTTGTGTCTACACTTTTATTGTTGCTTTCTTCCCGTAATTGGTGTTGAAGATATGGCTGATGTTATCAGTTATCATTTCATAAAGTCACATTAACTGTTAGCATTTATGGAGACTCTTTGGCATGCTAAATTGCCTCAACAAAACTCCTTTATCACTAGATTACTGAAGCTTTGGCCCAATAAGACATTTCGTGATTGGGAGAGGCAAATGTTTCATTTAGCGGTTACTTCAGTGCTGATGCCTAACAGCAGTATTTCATGAATGCGTAATGCATTTTCCTTTTTATCTCCTGAGTCAATATGAATTCAGTTTTTTTAAGCAATATTTAAGGCCTCTTGTAAAGAGGTGAGTCTAATTTCTTTGTTTCAAGCATGAAGATCATCTCCAGAAGGGCTTCCTGGAAAGTTGTATTTTTTTTGGTTTCTTTTGAATTTATCTCATTGAACATTAAATAACCAAGCAAAGATGTGAATGGTGAGGTGGGTTTATGGAAAACTATAGGAAGGATTGGATTAGGGACATGGACTCCAAATTCTCAGGAATTGAGCAAATGGAAGATAAAGAAATGGAGAACTGATTGAAATGGCATAGTTTGTGAAAAAGATGGTGGTGGGGCCTTGATGTTCCTCAACTGTTAGCATGGATATCTATGATAGGGATTAGGATAAAGATTTTAAGCTGACTCTTGCTGTATATTCTAACCTGCTTAAGCTCTTGTATCATCCCAACATATTAGTTCATTTGGCATGTAAATGAACTTCTTATTCTAGCTCTCATCACCATTTCAAATTCCTTATACTTCTCGTCAGCAGTCAACCAGCAACTTGGTATTGCTATCTCGAAGGTGCTGGAAATAATTAATAGATGTTTTCATCTTTAGTCAATGTAATAAGGTCCATTTTGCTCCATGTTTATCATTTGATTTTCAAGTTTTTCAGAGCCTCATGGCAGATTTTACTTATCTGCTTCTTAATGCATGGACAAATTAAGACTCTTACATCTATCAACCTGGTTTCTAATATTATTTCCTATCAGAGTACCAAATTTGGCCAGCTCTAACTGAGAGTGAGTTTACAATTTTTGTGATTAGCCATTTTAGAAGATACCTACCAGTTGTTTCCCATAACTCAAAGTGCTCATCAGAGCTTCGAGGTTTCCTTTTCATTTGAGCTAATGGTATATTCTGACCTTCTTTTGTCACTTATGAGTGGTACAATGGTTCATGCTCAATATTTCTATTATTAGCAAGGTACTGGTGAATGGATTTCTTACTCTTCTGCATAATTTTTGAGAACATATTCTTTATATTGCTATTACCAAGGATTCAGATCCCGGTGGGATGTCTAGATGGGATACCATCTCATATGCCAGAACAGGGCTGTCTTGTTAGTGTCCTAATGTTTTGATTGGGATATCTTAAGACATCCCTTGTCCCAAGTGTCGGGGCACGGCGGGACGGCGATGCATTATGTTCTATGGAAAAATCGGGATAGTCCCATTCTATGGGATTTAAAACTTGGCTATCACGTGGACGACATTTGAAGTCTGTATGTTTATCTGCTGTCTTAACTTCTATTTCGTACTATTTGAACTCCTAGAAGACAATTAGACATGGACAGTGAATTCTATTCACTTGTTGATTGGATAGGACACTGCAAGGCAAATTCTTAATGGAGCTCCTGGCGTGGTGGTAATTGATGACCGGACATCTAATCTCTTCCCAACACCCTTGGAGGTCTGTTTATTGATTTATGTAATTTTTATGACGATTAGGCATCATAATAAGGAGGACATTGGATTGCCATGGATAACTCTCATGCTGAACTAGCGTACAAATTTGTGTTGTTTGTAACTGAGCACCTGGTGATGCTTAAAGTTTAAAAAGAAAATTCCAACTACAGGTATCAAACAAAGATGATGTTGCAGTAGGACGGATTCGTCAAGATTTATCTCAAGATGGCAACCTTGGGTAATATGGCTTTCCTCTAATTAAAATTCTAGTTACTACTACTGGTAGGATTACTAGTATTACTATCATTAGTCGTTTGAGAAATATTACTCATGTTGTACTACTAGGTTTCTCACTACTTTATATGGTTGCTAGTATCATCATCCCACATGGTATGTTAACTGGAAGATTTCACTACAGGTTGGACATATTTGTCTGTGGGGATCAGATTCGTAAAGGAGCTGCACTAAATGCTATCCAGATTGCTGAAAAGTTACTTTAGTGAATATACAGATTGTTCTGCAAGTGGCTGGGCATTGTTCTTGTCTGCTGTTGTTTGAAGAGAATCATTAGGAAGTAAAGGAGAAATTAGAGTGGGTTTAGCTGCCCTGAGAATGATGTATCATTTACTTGTGTTATGGGAGAGAGCAAATTTTGGTATGGTCTATTTTTAGTATTCGTTGATTAGTAATTATATAATGAGGTACATGTTTAGCGATTGCTTTGAAATAAGAATGCCATTTGCAATCTGGTACTATGAATTTGCTTTTCTGATAAACTTGTTTTATGGTTACTAATATGGAGCTACAGTATGAAAGATTAAAGTTCAAGAGGCTTTCTAGTGACTTGCATAGGCTACTGTACAATTTGTCATACTGAGAAATTTGACTTCATCAAAGTTTCTTATGATTAAATTATAAATTAATGAAAAGCTATTCTGTTTTTATAATTGCTAAAACCATGATTGTGTGTAAATTTTTAACTTTTTAGTGGTATTGTAGTTATTAAAAGAAGCTAGTTTAAATTCGAACCGCTGCTTCAGCAGGATCCCTCGATGTAACTTCAGGTGGGCAGGTTGAAGACAAGCAATAATAATAGTGAAAATAGGTTGATCATGATTATATGATTATGTCTGATCATCTCCCATGCTTTCTTGCCATCTCAATTGCAGGCTCACTTGGTTTTATTGGGCCAAAGCAGGTAGCTTATCTTTTATTGTACTCTAATTAGGGTATGATGTGGAAATGCTGATTCCTAGCATTTCATGCCCATAAAAGGGGTAAAACTATATGTAAGGAGGGACGATTCTCATTTTCCCTGTGCATGAATAGTACTAAGTGATATATATCATACCATATCAGATTAAATCATATTAATTAATTATTTATTAAAGTTTACTCTAATAATTTGTTATATATTAGATAATATAATATTATTGATATTATCTATTATATAATATTTGAACTATACATTAGCATCACATAGACAATTATATATATTATTATTATTAATGATATTATTATGATATCATAGTATTATGTATTATTAAATTATTTTTTATTATAAGGTGCTTGGTTCGCGATCAGAGCCGGTATCGAAATCGGTACGAGAATGGATTGGAATAGAAATCAGAGTGATCAAATCTTTTTGGTTTACGATCGGAATCGGAATGAAATCATTATTGTTACTTGGTTCATTTAAAGATAGAAATGGGAATCAATTCAAATTTTTATTTTTACCTTCGAATTTAAAATCTTCAAAAATTGATTATTTTTAAATTTTTAATATTTTATTTATTTAATATTAAAATATATATCAAGAGATTTAAATTAAATATAATTTATTAATTTAAAAAATTTGAAATTAATATAATTTATTAATTTAGAAAATGTAACGTAGTTATAAAACTTTCAGCAATGGATATCAAATATATTTTTAAAAAAATTTATATATAATTTAATATATAACTAGTTAGATTTTTAGTAAAAATTTTATTAGTTAGAAGTATTGTATTTTTTTTTGGATAAAGTGAGGGGCTCCTAGCATTATTGATTTAGTGACAAAAAGTGTTGATATTGTAGTATATACATTGAAAAATGAGGAGGATATATTGAATATATAAAAATATAATATATTGAAAATTGAGTGAACCCCAAAGTTGATACTGACAATTCTGCAAGACTAAGCATAATGTATTGACAAAGCCATAAAAAATGCCTAATTATCAAGAACCAAGACTATCATAGTGGTACTTGCTCTACATAACAACATATAGAAATAAATTTATAAAATCTAATAAAAAAAGTTAAGCACTCCATCAACAATAGCATTATAGAAATACTAATATCTAAAATTTGATCCATCAATGACTGAGTCAAGAAGACTAAGCACGTACTGCCTCTTCAAGTGTGGTATAAGGGAAAGAATACCGCGCTTTTGCTAGACTCTGCTGTGAGAATATCGGCCGTCTTTATCACTTCACCACTAGTGAATACAAATATTTCTAGCAAAGGCAAAGAAAAATATTTTTTTTGATAAAGTTAATAGGCATTTCTTCAAACACATTGCTTGTCTATCTAGATATATAGAGAGATCAAGAGAGAGGGAGAGACTTACTGATGATCCGAGCTGATGTAAAGAAGATGGGAGTCAGGAGATGGGATAGAGCTGAGGAGGTCACGGGAGATGAATATGGGTAGGCCCTTCCTCAGAGAATAGGAGACGTAGGGGCTTGATGGGGTGGATCAGCTAGGGAACTAATACGGAGTGGGGGGACTGTTGGTCGCTGGAGTAAGGGGAGAACGGCCACGAGATCCACCCGGGGCAAGGGTTTCTCACCTTTTTTCTGGATCGAGAGAGTCTATCGGGTTTTTTTAGAGGACGGGAACAACAGATTTATTGGTAAAATAATTAAATATAAGGGATAATTTAGAAAATAATTTGTTAAATGCTGAAATGGACTTTAAATCCGTAGGGGAGATTTCGAAATGGGCTGTAGAGTGATTGAACTATTCCCATTCTATTCTGAAATCGGAATCAGAATAGGATTTTTCCCAACTAAGCGGCTGGAATAAGAGTTACCCATTTCGATTCTCATTTCAGACATTCATTTGTCTCAACCAAGTACCCTCATAATGTTATTAAAATAATTATATTATTAAATGAGTTTTATAATTATCATATGATATTTATACTGTTGAATTATATAGTACATACTTTTCTTTGCTTTACTTTTAATTAAAATATATATATTTGCACCAATCTCAGCATTAATAATATTGTATTATATTAATAATATTAAACGTAATATACTAATGGGAGAAACCACGAAGCTTCTCGATTGTAGTAGGATGATGAATTGAGGTTCACTAATCACTATATCTATGGTAATCCTTCACCATCGTTCGGAAGGTGGTGTACTTCAATCTTACAAGTCTAAAATTTATGGGTTAAAGGAGATGTCCTCAATAATCAAGCTAAAGAGGCTTGATTGGTGAGAAAGATATAGAAAATGCTAGGCAAAAAAATTCAAAACATTATCTTCAACTTCGTAACTTGATCAATTTTCTAGAAGAACTCAAAACATTCTTTGTGAATGGTCCAAGAACTTAAATTGGGAATCCCTTCTTTCAAAACCTTCGCCAAGAAAGCAAGACACTTTTCAAAAAATTAAATAGAGTAATAGCCATAGGTTGCTCTACTAGTTTCTCTATTTTTTCCATAGTTGTATTTACCATCCTCAATAATGTCGTGGGTAGTGAAGAACTCTTGAGAACAGAAATACACGTAATGGCATTGAACGAAGGCTCTAGAGAAAGTTACCTATGCTAAATATATGTCGTTAAAATTTTTTCGGAACATCAACTTATGCCTATAGGAAGAGAAGATAAGTCCCTTGTAGTTCTTTTAGAAAAAATACAAATCCTCCCCGATAGAAGTGTATCATATGGTTAAAATTTTAATGCAAAATAAGATAAATTATTAAAAATAGGTGAAAACAATCAATTTTTGAAGATTTTTTTTAATTTAAATAAAATAAAATTTAAGTTGTTTTTATTTTATTTTCAAAAAATTATATAGCCACAATGAGAATCATTCATTTTGATTCAAATTTTAATTCTGTTCATGAACCAAATATTTGAAGGAATATGGCCATTCTGATTCTTATTGTAATCTATTTGGATCTCAATTCTAATCTTGGTTATTGAGGCAGGTTCTCATTACTTAACCAACTTCAATCGAAGGCCTACCTCAGAAAAAGCTGACCTCATCAGAAGACTGTGGTCCTCAGGAAGTCGGTCTCATCAGGAGGCCGACCTCGTCTGAAAACTGAGGTTGGTAAAAGTATGACCTCAACATCACCTGAGTGTGGCAACATTATCTGAGTTGAAGACTACATTGGCCAACGACTGACCTGTTCTTTAGTGGCTTTGGTGAGAAACCGACGTACTTGCCTGTCACGATAGCCCTGATCCAGAGATCGGGTCCCTCAGCTGCATATGGCACCTAATACTTCAAGTCGGTCATATACCGATCTGACTTTCCAACCCTACTCGATGAGCTCGGAACTGTTGGCACGCAGGATATTTACCTCGGAGTGCTTCCAATCTCTTTCATCTTGCTCCGACTTGTGGCTGACTTGGATATTGACATCGACAGAACTATCGAAGGTCAAGTGAGGCTGTCATGCAGTCACATCAAGTCATATCAAGCCGCGTCATCCTAAGATCATACCCTAGGCAGTCTACTTTGCACCGTAATAGGATACTACATAGTCATTAATTATGCCACGTGCCGCGATGAGGCCCGCCGTCATGACCACCGACGCACTAGACAAAAGGCATGCCCACTGATGGTGCCATTTAAAGATTCCCCCATGCAGCTCCGTATGACAGGACTTATCGAATATACTCTCATCCTTCCATCCTTCATCCTACTCTTTCTATAAATGGAGGTAAGAGAAGATCCCTAGAAGGTATGCGTATTCCAATACTAAGAGCCTAAAAACTCTGTCTCATTCGCTTCTCCACCTCTTGAGCTGAAAACTGACTTGAGCGTCGGAGTGTCTTCACCAGAGTCATCTCCGGTACGAGCTTTTCTTGCAGATCTCTTTATTGCCACCGGACGCCATCGATCGACTTTTGTCTGGTCCGAGTTGACCTTGCCTTCGTTCGTTGCACCGTGAGCCCTCGCTCCTATTCTCTGTCCTCTTAACTGTACCCTCTCTTCGACGAGCGGTCTTTTTCCATCAAGTTTCTATTGTTCCGCACTCAAGCGCGACGATCCGACTACCCCACCAGAGATGAGCCGCAATAGCTTGGTGCGTCAGAAAGTTGGGGAGGAGAAACATCCTTTCAGGAGTTACAATGGTCAAGACGAGAGTACAAAATGCTTCTCTTAGTTTCGCTCGACGTTCATTGTAGCGTGATGCGCTTCTGACGATCTTCGGGGAGCCGCTTGCCTCACGATCAAAGGAACAGCAGATCAGCAACAGTTTGCCATCTTGGTATAGTAAGTTAGAGCACTGACAGAGGCTGTCCACAGTCTCCAGTAGACTACGGAGCAGCAGCAATAGTAGCCATGACAGACAGAGGATTTGGCATCGCAGGACGTGCTCTTTAGGTAGAGTCTCCGACCCCGTTCTCCGTCCCGCCACTCGTCTCGACGCTCCCACCAGACGACTTCTTAACCCATCCGACGATCGTTATAAGCTAACTCTTGGCGCACTTTACGTGCTACTTTCGATGATCGCTGATCTCCTTCCCCTCGACAAACTTCACACAAAGGGAAGAGGCCATGGTCTCCGTCAAGATCTTCTTCTGGGGAGAGTTCTACCCCCGGATATTTCAAGCACCTCGATGAATCTCAGTGATGCTTGGACGAATACAACCTCATGCTGAAAGAGTTTGATCGCCGTCTGAATCGACTCCAAGCGAACAACCAAGATCTTACCGGTGAGCTCGACATCAGCTCCCGTCCGCCCTTTTCTCAATGGATTCTCGACGAACTGAATTCAAGATGCCACAGGTAGAACCGTATGACGGCACCATCGATCCACTTGACCACCTCGAGAGCTACAAAGCTCTCATGCTTCTTCAGGGGGCTTCCGACGTCCTCCTCTACATCGTCTTTTCGGTCATCCTCAGGAAAATCATCCAAACGTAGTATTTCAGATTTCGATCGGAGAGTATCCATTCATTCGACCAGCTTGGATAGCTCTTTTTGATGCACTTTGCTACCAATCGGAAGGTGCCATAGACATCTGACAGTCTTTTCTCCGTCAGACAGCAAGACGGAGAGTCTCTATGAGACTTTGTGGTGCGCTTCAATGCTGCCACCTGGAGGTTCAGAACCTTGACGAATCAATGGCCATTATAGCCATGAAGCAGGGACTGCGCAGCTCCAAATTCACCTATTCCATAGATAAGATGCTTCTCCAGATGGTTATCCAACTTCTCGAGCACACGTAGAAGTACATCTGAGCCGAGGAGGGTGAGAAGGACCAACGTCGATCTGAGGGCAAGGACCTAAAGAAGAAGATCAAGAAGGGACCTCCACAGGACCCAGTCAAGCTCGTGCTAAGAGGGAGGCCCCACATTCCTGGCCAAGCCTGAGGCCAAAGAATTTCAGTCCCAGGTATGATTCCTACACCCCTCTAACTACTTCTCGTGCACAGATCCTCATGGAGATAGAGGGAGAGGATTACCTTCGACGATCCCAACTGATAAAGATAAGAGCAATATTCCGTAACCAGAGGCACTATTATCGGTTCCATCATGACTATGGCCACGACACCAAGAGGTGCATCGAGCTGAAGAATGAGATCGAGGACCTGATAAGATGGAGATACTTCGAAAAGTATGTACGGGACCGACCTATGTAGCTGCCAGGTGACTCTCAGCCTCATCTGCACCCCAACGAGGAAGCTCACACTCAACTTACGACGGACGTGATCAACATAATCTCGATGGGACCAAAACTTTGGAAAGTCGATGACTCAGAAAGCTCCTTTAAACATCGGTAATCAAACGATGACATCATCTTCTTCGAGAAAGATTTACAAAAAATCCAAACTCCTCATAATGACGCTGTTGTTATGACGATAGCTAATTATGATGTAAAATGATATCTTATTGATAATGAAAACTCAGCTGACATAATTTTTTATGATTATTTTTCTCGAATGCGACTTTCTATTCATCGACTTAAGCTAGTCAACACTCTTTTGATTGGGTTCACTAGCGACTCGGTCAAGGTAGAAGGAGAGATAAAACTTTCTGTTACTGTCGGATGACTATCTGGATAATCGACCGTGCAACTTAATTTTTTGTAGTCTGAGTTCCTTTTGTCTATAATGTAATCTTGAGGCAACCCAGGCTGAACGTACTCCGAGCAATCATCTCAACGTATCACTTGATCGTGCGCTTCCCGACAAAAAAAGAACCGATGAAATGATGGGAGATCAGTAGCTAGCTCGATAATGCTACTTAATCATAGTCAAAGAAAGAAGTCAACTGAAGTTCTTCCCATCGATGATGGATTGACCAAAAAAAGAAGAAAGTCGAGGAAAACCTGTAGAGCGACTCATCTCGATGCCTCTCAACGAGGAAGATCCGACCAGAACTGTTCAGGTCGAATCTTCCTTAAGTGATGAACTGAAGAAAATTGATCAACTTTCTAAGAAAAATGCAGACGTCTTCGCCTAGTCTGTCACAAACATGTCAGGCATCCCACCTGATGTGATTGTCCATCGACTAAATGTCGACGTCAAGCACGAGCCGATGAGACAAAAAAAAGAAGTTTAGCTCCCGAATGACAGAAGGCCATCGATAAGGAGGTTGACAGATTGCTGATAGCCGACTTCATCCGTGAGGCGACCTATCCTAATTGGCTCACGAATATTGTGATGGTCAAGAAAGCTAATGGCAATAGCAGATATGTATCGACTATACCGATCTGAATAAAGCTTATCCGAGGGATAGCTTTCCACCATCTCTGATTGATCAACTGGTCGACACCACGTTGGGCCATCAGCTGCTCAGCTTCGTAGATGCCTTCTCCGACTACAATCAGATCTAGATGGCATCAGAGGATAAGGAGAAGATGGCGTTCATCACTAACAAAGGCTGGTACTGCTACAAAGTCATGCCTTTTGATCTTAAAAATATTGAGGCTACATATCAGAGGCTGGTCAACAAAGTCTTTAAAGATCAGATCGATCGTAACATAGAGGTCTACATCGATGACATGCTCGGAAAAAGCAAGAAAGCTGCTCTCCATATCGATGATCTGGCAGAAGCTTTCGACATCCTGAGGAGACATCAGATGAAACTGAATCCGATTAAGTACGCCTTCGACGTCATATTGGCAAAATTTTTTGATTTCATGATGATGAAATGAGGCATCGAAGCCAACCTCGAGAAGATCAAGATGGTTCTCGACATGAAGCCCCTGACTTCTCGACAGAATATCCAGAAGCTGGTGGGATGTGTTGTGTCTTTGAGCTGGTTTATCTCTAAGTCTGCAAAGCGATACCTCCTTTCTTCAAAACTCTCAGACAGATAAGCTTCACTTGGATGGAAGAATGACAAAAAGCCTTCGATGATCTGAAATGGTACCTGAGTTCTCCTTCACTTCTGACAAAGTCAAATACCGATGACGATTTGCTCATGTATTTGGCTATGACTCTCGAAGCCGTGAGCTCGGTACTTGTCTGAGAAGAAATAAGATGTAGAAACTAATTTACTACATAAGTTGGATGCTACATGGGGTGAAAGTCAGATATCCTCAGATTGAAAAGGTGGTCTTCATAATCATCATGATGACTCGACGACTGTGATCTTATTTCCAGGTCCACTCAGTGAAGATCCTAACCGACCTCCCTTTGAAGATTCTACTTCAACGACCAGACACTTTGGGGAGGATGGCCAAGTAGGCAGTTGAACTCAGTAAGTTCGATATTTCTTATGTTCCACGATCCTCGATGAAGGCTCAGATACTCGCCAACTTTATTGTCGAGTGCACTCTGACTGACGACAGCCAAGTCGAGGGCAACTCCTGAGGAGAAACTTCAGAGCCTGTATGGATTCTACATGTGGATGGAGCTTCCAACGCCCAAGACTGCGGTGCGGATCTCATTTTGACCAACATCAATGGGGTGGTGACCGAGTACACCCTTCGATTTGGCTTCAAAGCTTTTAACTATCAAGCTGAATATGAAGCTCTGATAGCCAGACTGAAGATCGCCAAAAATCTCAGTGTAAAATGCATAAAGGTGTTCACCGATTCGCTGCTGGTCGTCAGACAATTCTGAAGGGAATATGAGGCCCAAGATCCAATTCTCTCCAGGTATCTACAGAAACTCAGATTTTTGTAAATAAATTTTGATTACTTTGAGGTTTACCATATTCTCCACTCGAAGAATATCCGAGATGATTCTTTTTTCCGACTCACCACATCTGGTTGCGGTAAGTTGGAGAGGATCTTCATCGAGCATCTCAAAGATCTAAGTATCAACTCTGAGAAGGAAGTTCATCAGGATTAGGTCGGTCATGAACCAAGCTGGATCGATCCATTCATCGAGTTTTTGATCAACGAAATCTTGCCGACTGATCCTACCGAGGCGTGTCAAATGAGAAGACTGACTGTCCGATATGTGATCATGGACGACCAACTCTACTGGAGATCAGTGTCTTTGCCCCTGCTCAAGTGCCTCTGGCCCTCCAAAGCTGACTACGTTCTTTGGGAGGTGCACGAGGGCAGTTGCGGCAACCACTTGGAGGCAAGTCGCTGTTCTACAAGATACTGTAATAAAAATATTATTGATCGACCATGCAAAAGGATGCTGCCGACCTGGTGCAGAAGCACGACCAATGTCAGAGGTTTGCCAATGTCCAAAGACTTCCATCAAGTCAACTCACAACTATTTTGGCACCATAGCCATTTGATCAATGAGGAGTCGATATACTCGATCCTTTCCTGCCTACTAGTGGATAAAGGAGGTTCATCATCGTGGCTATTGACTACTTCATCTAGTGGGTGGAGGTCGAACCGTTGGCGCAGATAACGGAAGAAAATTATCGACTTCTTGTGAAAATCTATCATCTACCTATTTGGTCTACCTCGAGTGATCATCACCGACAATGACCGACAATTCGACAACATTAGGTTTAAGGAATTATGTACAAAGTACCACATAATCTACAGATTTACCTCAGTCGGCCACCCACAGTCTAATGGAGAAATCGAGGTGACCAACAGGGCAATCCTACAAGGCCTGAAGACAAGTATCAGACAAGTCAAAGGATGTTGGACTGAAGACAAGTACCAAAT
>KE505578.1:155986-178473 GCA_000441515.1 Elaeis oleifera | reverse complement strand
ATATATATATATATATATATATATATCCTTCGGTAATATCATGGTTAATGAGATGATTGAATTGCCCAATAAAGCATTATAGAACTCTATAAGTGCTTCATATTTTATTAAGGCTAATGTACTGCCTTTAGTCACATCTTATAGAACTCTGTAGGAAAATTTGATTAGTCACATCTTCTCTCTACATGGTGACAAGGTACACTGATCAACAAGCCTCACCCTTAGTTTCCAATTTCATTATATGCTCAAATTTGCCAAATTTATATATCTGTATTACATTAATGTGGGACAGCAATGATCCATATTAATCTCTAAGTTATGCGGTTATGCATGCTTTCCAGTTTGCATGCCTTTTTCAGATTTATTTTGTGGGTTATTAACCTTGCAACTTCATTCCCTTTGAAGAACTTCTGTTTGCATTATATGTGGCAAGCACAACAAATTATGGTGTTTATCAACAGACCAGGAAAGCAGAAGTCATAAACCTGGTGAATCCAAGCTTCGTGAAGCTGTTGATTGTAACTCATCATCGATCAATCTGGAATTCAAACTAATTTTTTTAAAGAAATTTGCAAGATCATCTGTCAGATACTCTGTATTGTAGTAAGACATGGTACTAATGATATTGATGCGTAGTGGGTCCATCTTTACTTATATCACTGAAAGATGGTGTATGTTGTCACTCTATGCTGTTCCTAGTCATGCAATGCAATAACAGCCTCCAATTCTTAATTATGGATTGATGACATTCTCAGCAGTTGTTACCATACGTGCTTCAAAGCAATGATTCCAGTTGGCATCATCGTTAGCAGCAGCCATAGTGATAGCAGCAGCAGCTATCATTCAACCTTTTAAGGTGATGATCGGTGGGAACCAGGACATTTACTTGTTCACCTTACAGGCATAATGTTTTGTGTGCGATATGCTTATGACAGCTGTTCTTGGAGATCTGAGAGTGGTTGGTCGGTGAGCTACTGCTACCTTTCCCTCCTATTCTGCAAGACAATGCTGGTGCTTTGTCATTTTGAATTTTTATAAAACATCTGGTCTCGCCTCATGATTGATTATTTCTTTTTGAAATGTTTTGGCGGTATTGTGACTATAGAAGGTAGTGTTCTCGCCAACAACAAACTTCCAATTCCACTGCCCTCTTTCAAGTGGCATGATCCTTTGGGTGCATACCTTCATATAATCCAATGCATAACCAGCTATCTCTGAGAGGCTGTTTTGGTTCATTACACTTGAGGTTGCAGTTATAGATTTATATTTATATTTATTTATTTGTGTGTGTGTGTGTGTTGTTCTGGACATTCTATATAATTGCACTCAGTCTTAAATCATGTTAGCAACATCATTTTATTTTTCCCCCAATAATTGCTTGAGGGTTCCCCAACTTTTCTGGGCTAATGGATTATACT
This sequence comes from Elaeis oleifera, assembly GCA_000441515.1. Classification (NCBI taxonomy): domain Eukaryota; kingdom Viridiplantae; phylum Streptophyta; class Magnoliopsida; order Arecales; family Arecaceae; genus Elaeis; species Elaeis oleifera. The sequence continues at coordinate 177,055 of KE505578.1, read as the reverse complement.
AATTATTTTAGAACTTTAGATGTTAATTATTGATTCGAGAGCAAAGTCAATAATGGTGCACTTTCTCGGTTCTAACAATTAGTCCAATGAATTGTTTGTATATCTGACAGTACTCACCTGCCTGTCTAATTCAAGCTAATATCAACTTGTCCGGTTGGACTTATCTCATGTTTTACGTGGTGTTACTTTAAATATACAAGAAATCTTTAAACTGTCTTATCACATCTTTGCCTTTCATGATATCTGTAACAACCCAAGTAGCATACGTGAAAAAATTGCTTTGCTGAATAACCAAACCTTGTTTTAAAAGGGCAGGCGAGATATATTTTTGAATTATTTTTAAATATTTGATGGAAATTTGGTTGGAAGAACTCAAAAGTTTATTCTACTTCAGAAATTGAGCTTGATAATGAAATGTCTAACAACGACGCATACAGGAAAATTGTTGTCCTACCAAATTGTTTACAAGTTTTGGCCTGCAATTTTGTTGGTGGGCTCAGTCAGATGGCTTTCACCATAGAGTGAGCTCTGTTTCCAGGTGCACCACTTAATGAACATAAATAGCTCTGGACTACCGTTACACTTAGGACACAAACTTCATACCATGTCATGCCTTCAGCTTTGTCCATGATCTCCTTTATCAAGGACTTGATAAACTTGAACTTTCATCCTTATTTAAGATTTCTATAGAATTACCTTTCTGACAAACTGGATTAATTAGGAAGGGCTCCATCGACATCTCAGTGAGGCGTAAGCAATGTGGAGGCAGGTTTTGAAGCTGCTAGACCAGTAATCCCGGCAACCATGTGCTTGTGGAATTGAAGTACGTATGGTTTTCTTCCTGTATTTTCTGATGTTTTGGAGATAGCATATTAGTGATATGATTTATTGTTAATATGATCATCCAAGTAATTATTTTGAAGTCCTCTTGGCTTACAATTATGATTGTACAGAATGAAATGATGTAAAGAATGACATATTGGAAGTGCTTCTTTTATCGATAGTCCGGCACTGGAACTCGTCTATCTTGGAAATGTTCTTTTATACATTACACATGAGAGAAGTGATCTTCTATATCCATGTACCTATAACACTATTTATCACAAATCAAAAGTGTATTGTTCCCTTGTCATGTTTGAAGGCACATAGTAATTATGTGTTATTTAGTGTATGAGGTAAGATCATACTATTATAGATATGCAATCTTAGTGATTGTATCCAAAAATTGAAAAATGAATATATGAGACGGCAAATCTGTGTGGGACTTTCCACATGGATGGTTAGATTAAAATTGAAATAAAGAGACATCATGAAGACACATGATCATGATTGTAATGAAAAGATATGATGAAAGAATGTGATGGTGAAAGGATGTGATTGGTGGCCATGATTAAACAAGTAGCTATCTCTCCATAAGTGACTAGAGGGACATCATAATGAAAAGATGTATTCTTCATAAGTGATCGAAAGGACACATCTCTTCATAAGTGACTATTGATGGAGAAACATGATGAAGAGATGCATCTCTTCATCAATGACTATTGTTAGTCTATAAATAAGTGAGATTAGATCCTAGGCCACTCCTTTCTATCACCACAACTATTATTCACATTACCATTCTCTTCTCTCCCAATCACAAATGATTTATTCTCCATCTCCAAGACATCAACAATGTCATATTTGTCCAAGAAGAAATTATTGGCTTGAACCTTCAAGGTCTTGAGAAGAAAACAGCAATAGTTTAATTCTCCATGCTTGGAGGCATATGCTAGTCTCACCAGCAATTTGCCACTCATCAATATAGTATTGCTACTAATCACCCACCAATAATCACTGGTGAGTTCACCCAAGAAGTGTCAGGATTAGTGCTAAATATGATGAGTCAATGGTGTCATCCAATCACTGACTTTCACATTACTAAAGACTTAAGGGTGATTAATGGCAAATAATTTATAGATTTTTTAAATAGATATCAAAGACAAAAAATTTGACTACTCAGGTAATTTTGGTGGCTGAAAGGGCAAAACCTCACCCTTGCAAACCGCTAAATAAGTTGGCAAACCGGCGCATGTGACATGGAACAAACCTGTAAGTTTTGTATGTGGGTTAATGTCAAATACCATATTTACTATGAGACCTTATTTCAGATGCTACAAGCCTTGCCGTTCAAACCCTTGATCAAATCCTAAGACTGTCAATTCTCACTCAAACCCCTGTATACAAATCCATAGTTTGGTAAGTAGTGGCTTGGTCTACCAGCAAGCTTGGGCTCTAGCACTTTGTAGCTTCAAAATTGGAAAAAATAAAAAAAGTTGAGTTCTATGTTTTTCACAACCATATTAGTCTTTTGGTGGACCTACTTGATTAAAATAATTTAACATTCCTTTCAAGCCAAAAATTTCAGATATTTGTACATGAAAGCTTTATCATAGGCATTAATATGTGCCATTACAACAGCCGCTCATGGCATTAGAATTTTTAATAGATGGGTAGTATTATAAGAATTGTACTTAAAAAGATTAATATGAACAGAATATTGAATTTCATAAATAGCAGTACTATGATATGTTTTTCTGGAGGGTCGCGGAGGGGCTAATCTTCACATTTTCTACCCTATATCTACCTCGGAGGTTGACTTCAATCAGAACAAACCTCAGACCTCTTGCTCAAGTGGCAAGAAGTAATGCCATTGGACAAGCACTTTGTTTATAAATAAACTACCTAAGCTCCGATACTTTATCGACTAGCCAACAAACTGTGAAAACTTAAACAGTGATAATGCGACATTTGTTATAAGTGTTGAATGTATCAATGTTACTTAGGTCCAAAGTATTGTTTAGGTTTGTTAACATCTAACGAGATGATATTGCAATTTAGATGCTGCTAACTAAAGCTATCCATAGGACAGAATAGCGGGACAACTTGGAGACATTCATGATATAGAGGCTTTTGTGGATCACTGAAAATAAGGAGGAGCTGGGTTTTGATATTAAAAAGCGCCAGCCCATTTCTTCTCCCTTATACCCTGCACTTTTTTATGGAGATCATCTTTGCTATCCATATCTTCCATTTTAATAGAGAAATATACATCTCAGGAGCCATTTTCTATAAAGAGAACTACTATAAGGGGATCTGAGAGTTCTTTCTTTTTTACCAATTGGAGAGGAGGAAGAAGACTAGATAAAGGAAGGGTGGAAAGGATGCCATGATTTAAACTATAATATTTTTGAGAAAAAATTTAAATGCAAATATTTAAAAGATGAAATGCTTTGCATTTTTTCCTTTCAAAAGTTATACTAGGTCATGAATAAAATGTCTTCAGGCAGGTTTACCTTATTAAATAGAAAAGAAAATGAAAGTTCATAATGCACAATTCTTTGAAGCAAGCAATAACTCTGTGCTCATATACAACTCCTTCAATCCAAAGAAGCAGCAGGAGGATTAAGTAATCATACAAATCTCACACTCTTGCATCATAACTTAATAAAAGTCAGAGGTAACAAGGTGGACTTCCTTCCCAAAAAATTGATAGGTTATCCTCTTCATCACTCATGTTAAAGATCTAGATTAACAAGTGAAGCAACGGCACGATGCTATTGTTGTAGATCTAAGTTATCAAGTAACGTGAATCAAGGTTTAGTTCTCATCTAGCCACTCCATTGGTGTGGTAGGTCCACCTTTCGGCATTTTAGAAATTCAAAGTCCTTTTAGTCATCTATGGATCACTTTGCCAAACTTGAAAAGAGTGTGTGTTTGATTTATTTACTTTTACAGCCTTGGTAATATACTAGTTATTTATTTACTTTTACGGCCTTGCCAAACTTGGACGTTTCTTGCACTCTTAATTGCAAAGCTAAGAATATGGTTCGTGGACTACCTAGAAGCTGTCCAATAATCATTTCTTTGTCTCCTACCTAAACCACCATACCATCTAAGCTCTTATAGTAGAAAGCCACATTCACGGTGATGGGTTCACTCTTATTGTAAACTATTAGAATCGTTTCCAGAGAGGAGGATAGCACAGACTCAAGCTTGAAGTTCATGCCACCCTATACAACCTTCTTTTGCACTGGTGGACTGCTGAGGCATTGGCTTCAATTCTCTTCGGCTTTGGTATCCCTCCACGAGCTAGCTGATTTTGATATCATTTTCTTCTACGAAAAATTCGAAAGCATTTCAGAAACTATTGAACTAACTGTGGGATCTAAAACCTACACAATTTTCATAGAGATTAAGTTTGTTTCTGAAGAAGAGCCATTATTCAGCAGTTCTTCATTAGATTCTCAAGGTAATGAAGATGAAGATGGTTCCAACAGTTGAAAATTTTGGAACAACGATAGAGGACGATCACCATCGAATAACTCCTGGCATTATCATGTCACGTCGATGGAAGATAGTTCTCCCCCAAATCAAAAAAACCATATCAACGGAGTCACGGATCACCGGGGATTGGTCTCACCCCAAGCTCCATCATCTGAGATTGCACCATACCACTGTCTTAACCTAATCTCTTTTGACCCACAGCCATACCCAAAGTTGGATGAACTAAACCCAAACATCTTCTTCCCTAATCTCTTATCCTCGATACTCAGTAACCTCCAATTCGTACCCTTCGATTTGAAGACAATGATTTCGAATTTAAATCCTATCATTGTTTCAACCGTTAGACATCACTTCATTGAGTGGTCCCCAAATACATCATCCATCTCCTACTACATTAGTTAAACATATTGTTAAAAATTTTGAGCTTCACATAGTTTCTAATAAAAAGTATTCCAATCTCTATACCCCCGCTTCTACCTGATCATTCAATAGACATCCCATCTCCTGAACCAACGGTTACCTCCAACCACATGCCCCATATTATATCTACCATCACCCCTCGTAGAGTGACTAGCCAACAGAACGAAAATACCTCAACCTATCCAAAGAGAAACGCTGGACTTCGAGCAAAAAAGGCTAAGGCTCTTGGATTGAAAGATCTTGAGCTGTATATGGAGGATATTCTCTTCCTTATTTCACTCACTGCTAAGGATATGCAAGATTTGGGGCATAAATGCGAGATTCTGTTCCCAACTTCTAAAGTAACCAAAGTCAACAAGTTGAAGGATATGAAAATGGCTCATTGTGGGATGAAGTTGGGTCTCACAATGGATAACTTGTTACTTGAGCTAGGTTCTTATCTTATTTTGCTAAGATTGTAGCTGAACATCTCTATAGAACTCTTGTATTTCACTTTCTTTTGTTATTAGAGTCACATGGATGTGGGTCTCTCTGTTTTAAGTAAAGAAGTAGATAGCTTCTCCCTTGAACAAAGTAATTTATCTTATATATATGATTTTCTAGAGGTATCTTCACTATCACATTATCTTAACGGTAGCAAGGATCCTCATCATGAGCCCAATTTGGTTAGATCAGCAGAATGACAATGTTCTAGTGGAATGCAAGAGGTTTAGGTGTGAAAAGAAAAATGAATAGTGAGAGAAGCCATTCTATCCTCCCAGTGTAATATAGTATATTTGTAAAATTAAAATTTAGAGAAGTGCTGTAGAATAACATCTTTAAAATTTACGGCTGTGGTTTCGACTCTTGGAAGGCTAAGAGCTCCACAGAAGCCTCAGGTGGTATCCTGATATGTTGGAACTCAACTTTCATATCAGGCAATCTCTTCTTTGAGGGCATATTCTCACTATCGACTATACATAACCTCCACCCCAATAGGAGATTACCAAACTGGCTTCTGACTAATGTTTATGGGCGAATGACTCCAAGCTTTGTCAAAGCTTCCTCCAAAAACTATACCATATCAGAAATACCTAGAATGGTCCATAGGTTATCATCTGAGATTTCAATCTTACCCGTTTTATCTTTGAAAGAAAGGACCAACAGAAAGTAGTACAACATCATCGAACCTCAACAGATTGATCCATGACTTACATCTTATTGAGACTAAGCTCAACTAATTTGAATATACTTGGTCTAACCACAGAGATAACCCCACCCTGTTTAAGCTTGACAAATGTTTAATATCGATGGATTGGGTTATAACTTTTTCCTACTACATCCTACGACCTCTAGCAAAGATAACCTCTGATCATCGCCTCCAACTACTGGAGCTTCAGATGCAAAAGACAAGTAGCAAAATATTTTGATTCGAAGACTTCTGGTTCACCATAGATGGCTTCAAAGAGCTAGTGGCCAACTTATGGAAAGAGGCCCCTTCGGCAATGGATGCTGCATAAAACTTGATCATAAAGCTTCGGTTTCTATAATCCAAACTCAAATAGTAGAACAAGGAGGTGAATGGTAACGTGATTAGAAAAAAACCATTAAATTCAGAATCCAACAACATGATGGTAAGGAAGAAAGTGCACCTCTCCATTCAACGGAGTCAGAACAAAGAAATCGGTTAAAAAGGCAACTTCATGATATTCTAACTCAAGAGAAAATCATTTAGAAGCAAAGATCTGATGTCTCTTGACTGAAGCATGGTGATCAAAATATGAGATTTTTCCATATCATGGCAATGGCAAGGAAAGAAAGAACTCAATCACATATCTTGAACACCAAGGATAGATAACTAATGATCCCAAGCTTATAAAAAAGGTATTCTCAGATTACTTTGCTAACCTCCTAAGAACATCAATGAATAATGGAATGAATATTGATTGGAGGAAGATTTACTAGGATGATAACTTCGACCTCAATAGCTTAGAGGAGCCATTTTCAGAACAAGAGATTAAGGAAATGATATTTGAATTATCGAAAAATAAATCCTCTAGACTTGATGGTTTTCCATCTTCTTTCTTTCAAAAGTTTTAGTTCATCATCAAAGATGATTTGTATAGACTCTTCAATACAATACATTCAAATTCTACTGATCTAGACAGGCTCAACTACACTCATATGTTTTTGATCCTAACAAAAAATTACTGTCAATTAGTTAGGAACTTTAGACCAATAAGTTTAATCAATGAAGTGATGAAAATTGTATCAAAGGTCCTCACCAAGAGGCTTTTAAACATATTTCTTCCCTCATTTCAGACTCCCAATCTGCTTTTATACTAGAAAGACAAATCGCCGACTGTTTTGCCTTAGCCTCAAAGCTAATCAGCTACTGGAAGAAATCCAAACACAGAGAAATTATTTTGAAGCTAGACTTCAAGAAAGTATTTGACAACTTATGATGGGATTTTCTTCTTACTTTGCTTAAGAAAGAGGTTTTAGTTCCAAATACTACTCCTGGATCAGAGGTATTTTTCAAACAAGCAAGTTTGCTTCTATAGTCAACGAGGAATCTCTGCATTGGATCAAGACTAGAAGGGATCTTAAACGAGGAGATCCTCTTTCCTCTTCATCCTTGTCTCTAATATACTTACTCGTATCCTCAAAATAGCAGCCTCTAATGAACTTATTGTAGGGATTGGACCCCCTCAAATCTCTGGCGACATCCATTGTATTCAGTACGCTGATGATATGTTCATTCTCAATGATGTGTCCAATATATACATCTTCAACATCAAATTCATCCTCTACTCCTACGAACTTATTACTAGTTTGAAAATTAACTTTGAAAAGAGCTCCTTACTTGGCATTGAACTACATAAGCATCACTGTCACTCTTTTACAAAACTTCTCGACTGCTCTGCCTTCTACTTTTCAACAAATTATCTTGGCCTCCCACTTCACTTCTCCAAACCATAGGCATCTAACTGGGCTTTTCTAATTGAAAAGATTGATAAAAAACTCCAATCTTAGAAGGGGAAGGTGCTAACAATGGGGGGAGGTTTACTTTTATCAATGCTGTGCTTAGCTTAATCCCAACATATTAGATGTCTTCTTTCATTCTCCCATAAGACGTGATTCATAAGATCGATAGAAAAGAAGAAAGTTCTTGTGGAGAGGTGATAAACCATGTTATGGTATCCATAACCTAGAAAGTTGGGATAAGGTCTACCAGCCTAAATATCGGAGGGGGGGGGGGTGGGAATCATCAATCTAAAAATCTTCAACCAATACTTCTTGACAAAAAGATAGTTGTGTTTATACATAGACCACCCAAAATCTTGGCAAAGATTGATTTTAATTATGTATTTCAATAGCAAGCCATCTAGTAGCTTAAAATCTTGCAGAAGCACATACGCATCTACCGTATGAAAAAGCGTTATAAATTTCAGAGACTTTTTCAATCAAAGCTACCATTTTGAGGTGGGTAATGGCACAACTATCTCCTTTTGGAGAAATCAATGGTTAGCTGACTCCTCACTTAAAGATGACTTCCTAGACCTCTATATGCTCATGTAGGAACAGGACATCTCAGTAGCAAATTTCTATAATAGTGGTGACAAAAGAACATTTTTTAGAGAAACTCTTGATAGATTTGGTGAAGCCCGGCTTGCTCATCTCATGAGCTTGCTTACTGAGGTCAATATAGCAAGCAACTTAGATAAACCAATTTGAAAATTGGATAGAAAGAAGAAGTTTTCAACAAGAAGTTGTTACAACCTGCTCTCTCATAGGAGCATAACATCCTACTTCTCAACTATTTCTAGGCAATACCTCTTCCAATCAAAATAAAGATCTTCTGCTGGCTTTCTCTTTGATAACAAACTATTGACCATCAAGAATCTTAAAAGGAGATAGATAAGAAAATAAGCTAAATGCTCTCTTTGTGTAGACTAAGAAGAAATAGTAGATTATCTATTTATCTCCTGCTCATTCACTAAACAAATTTGGAATTGTATCACACACAAACTAAACATTCAATTTATCTGTAACACAATAGGCCATTTATAGAGAGAGCAAAGACAATCACTCCCTAATCAAATATTACCAAAAGCTTGAGATTTCATCATAGGGACTCTTTGCTGGACATTATGGATGGAGAGAAATAGAAAATATTTCATTTTGAAGTCTTTCTTCCTAATATCATATACAACATATTCATTTCTTCTGCACATGAGTGGTCGCTCTGTGGCTCAAATAAATATAAAGACTCAATCCTTGGAGTCTTAACGTTGTTGAAAAGTGAAGGTAATAACTAAAATACAGATGCTGTTCTTACTCTGAGCAAAAGAAAGACATGCCCAAAATTGATAATTTTGTCTATTTTTTTCTCACTCTGCATAAGAACTACTACGTATTACCCCTTACCTAACTTTTGATATAGCATAATTTTTGATAACTTATAGACCTTAGACTTTCACTAAAAATAGTCTGCTTGGTGTTTAATGTATCCACTCAAAGATCATAGCATAATGACCTTATCTGTACCTTTCATTTTATAATAAGCTCATGGGTTGTCTTCATCTCCCAGTTAATCAAAAAAATTATACAATTTTAATGAAAAATCAAGTATATAAAAAATTATTTGTAAAAATAAATATGATAAAATATATCACATTGAATATGTTATAACAATCATCAAAATATTGACCTACTGATTTGGGCCTTTGATTAAAAAAATATTAGACATTTTGATTTGGTGAACCCACTAAACATCGGCCAATCAAAGTAGCCATATTATTTTGGCCAATGCTCAATTTGACCCATGGTGATGTGAAAAAGCATTGGTGGAAGATATGAGTATGAACAGGGGGAAGATGAGAGATGAGTATTGAATAGAAGCATTCAATGCCTATTTATAGAAAAAAATATTTATCAAAAATAAAGATAAGAATCGTATTAATGTCAAAATCTCTTGAGTAGTATACAAGCCAATCGAGTATACAAAAATATTCAATGAAGGAAGATATGTGATAGAAGCATATATTTTAGGGGAATCAAAAAGATATGAGTGAACTACCGAGGTTGTAATGCTATTTGATAAATAGATAGTAATCCATCAACAAATTGAGACTAGAAATGCAAGATTTTACTTTATGATTATCTAGTGGATGGTGACGTAGACATCCCATCAATCTCTTGATCGTTAGCCGATGAGATATGGTGGGACATTGTTCACACCCTATCTCAATAACTTAGAGGTTGTGAGTAAGCATCATATGGATGAGGTTAAAAAATCAAAGTAGATGAAAATCAAGTAACCCTAGGCTAACCTAATAGAATTCAGTTATGATAATCTAATCAAAATAAGTATATAAGTATAAGCTGAAAGAACCAAACTCAATCAGAGCATGTGCAGGCATAGACCAAAGGATAGTTTATATTGGATGAGATTTAGTTTGTGACTATGTCGAACCTGAGATGCATGGGATTGTGGGGCGAACTTTTCAAACCGCTGAAGAATATGATAGCATGGATAGTTATAGGAGTCGGTAGTTATTTTACACTGGTTGTTATGTATATAAATAAGTGGATTGTAACAAAAAAAGAACTTTAAATCCATTAATAAAATTAGCTTGTCTTTATATTATCTTTACTTTATCTTCAAATTTTTTGTGCATAATTTACCCATAGACTCTAATTTATTCATAGAAATTGCAATAGTAGAAGATTACTTCAGTCATAGCACCGATCACATCATATCCTATGCTATCAATTTCTTTCAATAGGTAGTGTGATAGTTGTAAAAGTTCTTGAAGATCAAACTACCACATTCTATATGACTTTCATTATCTTTCTTTTGATTTTCTTATCATTTTCAGCTAATTAAATACTGGTGGCATACTAGTGCATCTATCCCTAGCCACCGATTTATTACTCCTCTCTATTAGCTAATAAATTTCTCTGATACACCCATCTTTCGACAGTCTGAAAAATAGAAGAAGAAATAGTTGGTAAGCTTAGAATGACAAAGCGATATCATATGATGAATTACATTTATCATATGATGAACATGTGCTAGCTACATGGTTTATTTTTTCTTATAGCAATATGAAACAAATACAATTTTCTGTATGACTCTACTCTGTCATTTTAAAACTCACCTATATACTTGTTGGTTTATTAGTTGTTGCAGCTGCAAAAATTGGTTAGATATGTGAATGCCTATGAATGGCAATGAAAATAAGCTAGCCATAGAAATTAGATTTTGGGCTGTGAAAATTGTATAATGGCACCGATTCTTATTGTCAAAATTATAAAATTATAAGAGCTAATTTTAATAGGGCTATGAATCGTTACATAAACCTTTAAATGGCTATATGATTGTGAAAATTGGTATATAGGGTTATATGATGTATTGATTAGTTAAATTTGAAATTTGTATATTATGAAATTGATTCTAACAATGGTTTTGAATCGTTCTGAGAATATAAATTACTCTATGATTATGCATTGGTCTTCTAAAGAAATCTTGTTATATAGGGTTTTAATTGCATTTTGACTATGAAAGTTAAAAAAATGGTAAACCCTTTCATATCGATCAAGAGATCAAAGAGTTTTTTTTCTTTCTGAGACAAATTGAACTCATAAATATGGGTACTAGGGGCCGGCTTTCATCTGGTACAATAATAAATTGGGAGCAATGAGAGTTTAAGAGAGATTGGATCAGACCTTTGCCTCAAATAATTGGCTTGGTCTATTCTGGAATCAAAGCTCCAACATTTGATTAGGTTTGCTTCCAACCATTGCCCTTTCCTACTTTCTATAATTGATAAAGAATGGAGAGAGCAAGTATCTTTTCATTTCAAAAAGATGTAGCTTCATTGTGAAGGAATCTAGGAACACATTGTAGCAGCTTGGAAGTGCCAAGAATCTTGTTTCTTGAGAATTAAATTGTCTAAATTATTACAAAACACTAAGGAGGCTCTTCAAAAATGGAAGAGATCATTTGGAAATATTCTTATGTGAAGGTAGGTGCTAAGTTCAAATGAAGTTGTAACTTGGGGGGCTTACAACGAGCATATACACTTGTTGCTTTTGTTGACTCAATATTGCAAAAATCTCTATCTTTAAGAAGTCTTCTGAAGATAAAAATCAAGACTTTCTTAGCTTAAGGATGGTGATAATAATAGTAAGTTTTTTCTTCAATTAACTATTTTAAAAAGAAGACATAACAAAATCTCCCATATCCTTGATCCAATGGGGACACAAGTAATGAATAAGAAAAGTATAAAAATATTTTATTTATTCAATTTTAGTAACAATGGCAGATCCAAGCAAATTTAAAGGATGTTGAATTTTCATTTATGTCAACTACTTTGTTTGAGAAACAAAATGAGGCTCTTACTAGAGTAATTATGGAGGATGAGATTGAAGTTGTTGTAAAGGACATGCAACCAAAAAAAGCACAAGGGCTATATGGCTTTCAAACTTTTTCTTCCAAGAATCTTAGCATATTATTTGCAATGAGGTTATAGTAGCTATCAAATATCTTCCAATATGTATGCATGTCAGGCTGTTGGAGAGAAATCTTTATTACCTTAATACCTAGGAAAAATAATCCCGAGGCAATCAACGACAATAGGCCCATTAGTCTATGTAACACTATCTACAAACTGGTTGCAAAAATCTTGAGAAATAGATTGAAGCCTATTCTTCCATCATCGGTGTCCAATGAGCAAGGAGCATTTGTTTTAGGTTGCAGCATTGTTAAGAATATTTTAATTAGCTAGGAAGCAATGCAGTGCAAATACATGTAACTGATTTTCAATATGCACTACTTGTCAATGGCATACTAGTTGATAAGAAAACTAGACAGTTTCAAGCATGTAATTTAAAATTTTTTCAGCAGAAGCTACTAAGATTAAATAATTTAATCTCTATGTATGCTTTAGATCAGATCTAAAACTACTTATTTAGGACTATATGACATGAATAAAATGCATGATCTGATTTCTAAAATACTATTGATCATATCAATGATGTAGATCTCATCTATGATAAACATAGTAGATTATATATACTACAAATTTGAATTCAGAACTTAATATCTGAGTGCAGATAGAAGATCATCGTGATTGAAATCATGGAATAAAGGTCCTTCTGATCGTTTGCAGCTGCACAGGATGTCCGACCGCTACAGGACGTCCACATGAAGTCTTGGTGCTGATCAGTTCCTTCGAAAGTGTTAGCTCGCATAAAAATATTTTTGATGACCGATCTAATTTCTCTTCAGATCTGACGGACTCTTTCAAAAGATGAAAAAGAACAAAGAGGAGGATGTAGAAGTGGAAGGAGGGAGGAGATCTATCTTCTCTCTTTGATTTTCTTCATCCGAAACCTAGATCAAATCTAGGGCACTCACCCAAGAGGAGTCGGCTCTCCTCTATACTCTCACATGCCAAAAATGAAAAACCACCTGAAGACCTCATGCCCCCTCTCAAAAAATACTTTTCTATGATAAAAGACCTCTAATTTTGTCGCACAAAAACAAGAGCTTTTAGGGTTGGCATGGATAGGTGGATTAAGATAAAGATCAAGGTAGTTCAAGTTCAAATTCAAATCAATTTGAATTCAAACCCTAACCAACTAATCCTATCCACTAGAGGCATTAACAGAGTGGGCAAGAAACATATCTGGGTGTCAGAAATAATTCACATAAATCTAAATTTGCGTGAAAAAATTTTCGACGTGGATAAGGTAGGGCGCAAGGGAGAAGGTCCAATCCAATTAAACTCTAGCTTCATCCAATTAGATTTTCATCTTAATCAAATTAGATCAGATCCAATTAGATAACTGAGCCTAGTCTGATTAGATACTAAACTAACTTGATTAAATTCTAATCTAATTAGAAATTAATCAAGTTCAAGTCTTAATCAAATCAAGAATTAAACACCCTTAGCGATTAGATTATCTCATAACTTAATTGGATTAAATTCAATTGAATCTAATTCAATTAGACTTGATCCAAACCATATAGCTTAATTAAATTAAACTAATCAACAATCTAATTACTAATCAATCCTCTTATAATTCATTAACCCTTAGCAAATTATTTCATCGCAACTTTTGCATAAAGTTAATCATCAATCATATTGATGATTATACCTTGAATAATTTTTAATCGTCGATCAGCCATCTGATCAGTCAAAAACTTCTATTGTATGTGATCTCATAGGTTCGAACCTAAACTGATAGCACAGAAATAAATTTTTGTACTAATCAAAATGACCATCTAGTAATGATACTCGACGTCCGGATAGGCTGAATGATTGCAAAGTAACATTCAAGAACTCTTGGCTTATGGTTACCATATAATTTATTTTTTGACCCTTAGTGCTTAGGATGGCTTTGGAGTTAGACTGTCAACTCTAATCAGTACATTCATAATATATCTCAACCTCACAAATCCTGTGACTTCTCACAAGAACTATCTTGATCAAGATTTTGCTGAATTGAAATATAATACAGTACTAACTCCTAAAATCAGGAGCAATCAATCTTATCTTAACTCACACACCGACTTCACAAGTACTTGACTGTGCTCAGAAATCTTCCATCACTGAATTAGATAGGTAGTCTAGCACCAAAATATAGTCAATTGCTTGCAAGTCACCGTGGTGATCTCAGATCGAAGGGATACTTATATCCATATCCTTCATGAGCTACTCTTGATGGCAGAGTGCTCTACAGTTGGATCATATTCAGTGAGATGTACTCCTACGTCTCACCTACATGCCATACTAATTCTTTACACTCTTTAGTTACGAGGACAACCAATACATATGGCACATAATGATCTATACTTGATAAATGCTATCATTTTAGTAACAGCGTATCGTTTGATTGCGAGCAAGTTTGAAGACTAAATGATAATTTTTTTTATCGATTAAATTATCCTAAGAACTTTATTATAACATAAGAGTTCATAAAGAAGATGCATAATTTATGATGAAAATATTAAATAATTTTATTAATAAATAATTCACATATAATTTATAATAAGCTCAACTGTCAACAGATTGACGATTGACTTTAGGATACATATTTTTCAATAGTTGATTGGTTCCAAGGACCTAAGGTAAGAATGCCATTTATCTCCCGACTTGTTTATTCTATGTTCAAAGGTTCTACCTAAATTTCTTAAGTAATTAGCTATGCAACTTCATTTGTTGAGAACTTGGTCAAGGAGGCCCAACAGTATCCCATATCCTATATGCAGATGATATTCTTTTGATTACAAGAGCTACTACAAGGGATAGCATATGCCTTGAAGCTATTGTCAATGCCTACTATACTATGCCAATCTAGATGATCCATATAGCCGAGTCCTATATTACCTTTAGTCTTTCTATGTTAAGATCTTTGAGACACACCATATCCACTACTCCATAAATGTCAAAAAGTAAAATTGAAGGTATTTGTGTGTACCTTTATCAGGTACACAATTGGTAGCTTGGGCTTTAACTATTTTAGGGATAGAATGATAGCTAAACTTAAAGTTGGAAGTGGAAGGCCCTCTCTTTCACTAGAAAACTATATTACTTCAGTTAGTTGTATCATCTATACCAATTTTCTATATATCCTTTGTGCATGTGCCTGTGGCTACTCTTGCAAATATGGAAAAAAATTAAATGCCTTCTTTTGGGGCCACCTATTAGAGCATAAAGGCATCTATCTTGTTTCTGGAACATATGTATTCTTCTAGACAAATTGGCAGATCGGGCTTATCTTCTTTTGTAATGGTAACAAGTCTTATTTGTAAGCTGGCTGCTCATTTGATCATGAAACCTCAATTTTTATGGTCCCAGATGGTGTGTGCCAAATATAAATTCATTAGGTCACGGCACAACTATAAAAAGCCAGTTTGTTGCTCAGCTATTTGGGCTAAGATAACTGCTCGCAAGGCAAAAGTTCAATTTCAATTTTTATAGGCTATTGGCTTAGGTTCTTCTATTAGTCTACTTCATGATCCTTAGTGGGACATGAATCTTTTGGCCGCTTTGTTCTAGCCAAGATAATGAACTAAATAAGCCTTATTCCCATAGCTCAAGATCTCTATTTTGATCAAATTTGTTAGAGCAATAGTAGGATCTAAAAGAATAGTGCCCTACAAGCCAATTGTATGAGTGATGCAATGGGACTTTTCTATGTAATCTTTCAATTCATGTAATGACAATATTCATTTATAAATGAAATGAGGCACTTTGATTCATCATTTCAGTTACATTTTATTATATTTAAAATTACAATAAACCTCATAGATTAGGATAATGATTTAGGAGACATGAATGGGTTCATGCCAATGAGACCTAAAATCTTAAAATTCTAATCTTAAATATTTCTATTCGTAGGCGCATTGAGTTGGGTATCAATACTCTGGATAGATTGGCATATCCTATTTATGCTCGATGGAGAAGATGGCTGATCACAAGCCACTTATGTGAGACGCTAATACAAGAATATGGATGCTCATTAGGGAATGAGTTCATTGAATTGATCCACCGATAGAGAACATCTTATGGAGCCTTACTTGCATGTCAAAAGATGGTTCTCTAAGTAGGAGTTGTGCAAGTGATCCTTAGACTTAAGACCATCATGAAATCTTGTGCATATGAATATATGTTTTGGTTTATATCCAGACATGATTGAGTCATGTACGGGATGTTCTGGATATAATAGAGTGTGTATAGAGGTTGTGAGTCGATCAACAAGAAATCGATTACTCCTAGTAAGAGAAGATGTCATCCTATACATTCTCATCTCTAGATGACTCAAAAAATTTTGGTCAAAGCAGGATAAAATTAAAAATATTTCTAATACTTCATCATTGGAGTCATCACTAATTGATGAAAATTAATATAATATGTATTTAAGTTTGACATGATGCCATACTGAAAGGGATACTTGGTATTTCTATAAAATTTTATATATTTTGGGTGGTCATGATATATTGCTAGATGTCAATCTTAACTTATAGATTTGACTGAATTAAAGTATTTAATTCGATCATTAATTAGAAAGAGCTCTAATTGCTGAACTCAGATTGACATAATTTGGACCTTAATCGATTAGAAAGGTTCTAAACTAATTAGGTCAACTTGCATCTGGACCTACTGTTGGCTAGATGTGGAACTCAATGGGTCACATACATAAAAAAATTGATCAAGAATCTATTTCATATGGTTGATTGAATTTAGATCCAATCAGATTTTCGGTAAGCATGCTAGCATGTGTGGAAATCCTAGCTCCTTGAATCGGATTCAAGTTTGGTTTGAATCTTACTTTTTGATCTAATCAAATTGAGTCAAGACTGAATTTGAGTTTGAATCAGGATGTGGCAGCCATTGGATGGTGCCACATAACCTTATCAATGCCAAAAGATAAGAGTCCCAGGGGCTTGGGACTCTTGGTGCCATTTTAAGGAGTGGTGTACCCTCTCTCTATTTTTGGCATGTAGAAGGACCAAAATCCTTCTGCTTTGGGTCTCTGAGCTATATGACATATTGATCAACCCTTTATCCTCCTTGGCACTCTTTTAAAGGATGAAATGGCATTTGAATGAGCATGGGATGCCCTAGTTTTTTGGCACGCGTGGGTGATTTGCAGATCACGCGAAGAGGCACTTGATGAGTCCTATTTTGGGTAGAAAGAGGCACCTCTTATCCTCTTATCAGGTGTTTTGAATTCAAATTTGAATCACCTTGCTACATGACAAGTTTTGGATTAATTTGAATTCAGAAGGGATGTCAAAAGCACCTTCTTTGTCGCGCATGCGTGGGAGAGAGTTGATTGACATATCAATTTTCGATGAGTCCTTTGCTTGAAGACTCTCGATTATCTGACACACTTTTTTTAGATGAGGCATGGCTTCTCATTTGGCACTCGTTCTCATCCTCTTTAAAGGGGTTAGCAGATGGGTTAAGGTATTCCATTCAATTTAGACAAGTCTTATCCACAAGTTGTCTCCCTCTCTTACAACTCTAGTTCCTTAGGATAAAGATTTTATTCCTTTAAGACAAGCTTATTCCTATTAAGACAAAGGGTTTAAGATGTCTTAAAGAAGGAGATTAAAGCCTAAAGGAGGTTTTGAAATGTTCAGACTTGGTTCTGAAGGAGGGTTTGATCAATTGAAGGCTATTCGAGTTCTAAAGGCACGAACTCTCGAAGCAAGATGTAGAAGGAGCGCTGTCCTTGGATCGGTTCCTATGTGGATCATTGTTGGAAAGCATACACTTATGTACCTATAGAATTACTAGCATATATAAGTATTTTCTTATCCTGCTTTTTAATTTATACTTTGATTGTTATTATCAAAGGATTTTGGGCATTAGGGTTTCGATCCAATAGGGTGTTTTAATAAAATTTTAAACACGATTTCCTTCCACTGCGCACCGGACCCCTACAGGATCAATTGTATAACTCTAAAGGATATACATATTACCATTGAGCAGCCTTCTGAATCTAATACGAACAACTCCTTCATATGGGAATGGAAATAAGATGTCCCTACGAGGGTGAAAATAATTTGATGGAGGCTGTTATGGCAAAGAATTCCTTCCGAGAAAATTCTTCGTAAATGAAACATCCTACGTACAGTGCAGCAGTACTATGATTTATTTGCCTGTGAGGTTGAGGACTGTCATGATGTAATAGTTGGTTGTTCCTTTGCTATTGAATGTTGGCAACTTTTTATTGACATGTTTGGGATGATTTCTCATCTACTTCTTTGCTGGAATTAGAGTACCTTGTCTCTGGCTCCTAGGTGGAGAAATGATTGAAATACCTAATGTTATGTATTGCTTCGCTATTATAGAAAACCCGCAATGAAAGGATATTTCACCATATTCTAGTAACCCCACCTCAGCTGCTTAAGAAAGCTATGTATACACTGCCTACTTATGTTAATGTGGGATATCTTCTACAGCTAGAGAAACGGTCAAGGAACTAAGGAGTTAGTAACTCATCTCTTTTTCAACCATGACAACCCAAATTAGTGTGCTTAAGTTGAATATTGATGTCTCTGTACTGGAGCAGTTGCTGCCTTTATCACTCGGGACCACCAAGGAAAACCGATCAGAGTTGGAGGCAAGGTATTGCCATCCTCCTTGGTACCCTTTGCTAAAATGGTAGCTGCTTGGGAGGGAATTAGAGTGGCTATCTTTGAGATGCATGCACAATAACTCTGGATGGATGGAGATTTAATAACGATAATTTAATGGCTATAAAAAACATCAAAGCCTACTTGGACATTGCATCCTTTGTTACAAGATCTTCCTTCATGGAAACTTGTTTTCAGACCCTACAGATATCTCACGTGTACCGTAAGGCTAATTGAGATATAGATTACTTGGTCAATAAAGCCTGGATGTCAGTCTTTATCATTCATACAAATGACCAAGTGCATCCTGAATTTGTTGGTATTCTTTGGGTTGACATGCGTAGGATTTATTTCAAATAACGATGATGTTGATACAGGGTATACTGATTTTTATAATGAGTGCCTGTCCTGGTGAACTACTGTTTCTCTCCCCAGATTGGTTGCATTGTTCCTATAGTATGCTGAAATGTTGGGGAAACTTTCTACATATTCTTCACTGTATCAGCTTTGAGTTCACTATTCAATGTAGTCATTTCTCTCACATCTTAATTGCATTTTTGTTGCTGCTTGTTCGAACAAGAAAAGGTCTATAGGTGTTTTTTGTTATGGAAGATGGACTGCGAACCATAGGGTGCTTTACACCAAAAAGGCTTATCTTCGGTTCTCTAATAATGGTTCAAAAAGACTTGAAATGCTGGCTGATGGATAGGATGGAATGGTGCAATACATATTTGGTCTACCGCTAGAAATTCATTTCCCAAGGAGTGGCTTGGCCAAAGATTTTAAAATCTTTTTTTCTTCTTATATTCTTAGGAACCCCATGCATTACCAAAAAAAGAAAAAAAGAAACCTAGTTGGCCTTCCTGATATTTTATAAAAATGATCCTTGTCTTTCATTTCAAAATTTTTCATCTTGTAAATTCCAAAAATATGTCAACAATAAGGAATGCAATGAGTAGAGCTCCAGGAGTGGAACCCAATATCACTCCTACCCTAGCTGCCTTCACTTAGAAGATTAGCAAAATCATTGCACATTGGTTGAACTAGGTGTAGGCACCACCAAAACTACTTGGACTTTAATATATGTAGATGAATTGTAATGAGTTACTACAAGTTGATTATTCATTAGCGAGAACAATAATGCTGAAAGAAAACAAGAGCTTTTAGAAGCATTTCCTGCAAACCGAAAAGAGCATCTTGTAGGAACAACTCTTTAAGCATGCCTGCTTGCAACTCTCCTCATTTATATGCTTAAGGACCATGGTGTCAGTATCTTCATGATTGAAGAAGGAACATCATTAAGAGCCTTGAGCCAGTGCTCTGCATCTATCGGCGACATAGAGGAGTCAAAGGGCAGCAACCAAGACCTAGGTTGCTTCTCATTGAACTATCTAAAGCAATTTAAATTATTGGTAGTTCCAAGAGGATAGCCACAGTGCCCATCAAAGCAATTATTAGGGTGAAGGTTCATGACTTCATCCATGACCTTCCACCATGCCGGTCCCATTCACAAATAAAGAAAGGATCGGTAAACAATGAAAAGATTGCAAGGCTGCCATTGGTGACTTCACATAACTAGAATCCTTTTCTTCTTTAGGCATGTTGAATGTGTACTAACAGTATAATAAAGTTGGAAAGGACTAAAATTGACAAAGGTAAGCAACCCATCAGTGAGAACAGTATGGTACAAATGACCTCAAAGTCCAATTTGATTGTGGCAGAGATGTTGGCTTCAAATGCATGGCTGCTCTAGCCTTTCAAGTTCTTCTTGCATGCGATGGAAAGGAGAGCCAACCAGCTTAGCTGAAACATTTGGAAGCATATAGAGAGAGTGTGGGAAGTTTGAGGTAGGTAGTGGGTACTGAATTTAAGTGATCCATACTATTGGTGATTTTGTCTGAATTGAGTGCGCCGAGTCTAGATAGAATGCTTCTATTCTTTTGAGTGTGAGCATTCAATTTTGAGTCTTGTCACTTCTCATGGACCTCAAGTATGATCTGTGAATGGCATTTGCAATCTTGTTTGCATCACTAAGTCCATTTGTCAGTCAACTTGTATGGACCGCAAATTTGGGACAACATGACTTGATTGCTTTGTTGGAAAATTTGAACTAACAATAAGTTATACATACATACATACATACATACGTACATACATACATACATACATACATATATATATAT